>JAGWEN010000660.1:0-64632 GCA_018703685.1 Orius laevigatus
TGTCTCTGTCGTCGCAATTTTAAGAGCTATGGTGGAAGTTGCGAGTGGTTTGTTGTCGTACTTAACAAAGCAATTACACTCGAAAAATATATTTGTTCAAAACATGCATAATTCATTATATATCGACGGTTGGAACTTTCTGTTGTCTTGGGTATCTAGTGCAGAGATAAATCGGATCTGCCGAAGATAAGCAATTAGTTTCACGATGAGTCGTTTACCATCGTAATAAAATCCTTGAAAAGTAACTGCTGTCTGCTGGTGATTCTCTGCTCGCTGTTGCTCTATATTCTAACACAAGATAGCACCACTGAGCATTTTCAAGTCTGCCATTGTTTGATTTTCAGAATGCACAACTACGTTATCGCTTTCTCACACTTAGGTATGAAGCAGCTAAGCTCCTTCTCTCAACATGAGTGCTTCTACCGAATCAAGAATGCCTTAAAACTCCATTTTCAGCATACAGTATTGAATGAATCGAGAGCAGTAAAACTTGTGAACAATTATCCAATAATATGTACTGCTAGCTTTCTATCTTCGATTAGTTTTCAGTCCTCCAATAGCATACCGCAGTGTTGTATTATGCAATAGCTAGAAGAGGTATAGCAGGAGTTTAAAATGTAATACGAACAATACTTTTGTAAAGGAGCGATGAGATAATTTAAGGCGCCTTCACTCGCAGCATCCGCTACAGCAATCAAAATGCAGCTTTTCGACGTACAAATAATTCCTTCAGAAAATTTAGGCCAATTCTTATGTGTCAAATAAATCTTCATCAAAACGTGATAACTTCTCTTAAATCCGCTCAAGCATACTTTCGAATACTGGGTGCTTGACTACGTTCTAGAGAGCCAGAACTGATGGCATTTAGACGAATGCTAACATCTCCAAGGCTGATCCAAAGTCCAAACTTGCTTCAAACGGGTTAACACTCTGCAATTGAGCTTTTCAGTGTATCACTTTATGGATTTTCACAAACGCTATACTAGACAACCCATAAAGCCGAAACTAAATGCAGGTTAGACTCGACATGCACACATCATAGAAAACTGGACGCGCTTTTCAACATTTTGATGAAGGGCATAATTAAGCTCTTCGTATCAAACATGCGACTATATATAAGCCGATTATATACATCGAATCCAAAATGAAGGATGAGAACTGCAAAGATTGTCAAATTCCATGCGTTGCTACTCTCAAGTAGCTAAGCCCTCGTATTCATGAAATTATGCTTAGCGGCAATTTATAAGCATTACAGTTATCACATCATTATGATTGAAGATTTTGACACTAAAAATCTGTGTCACAAATGTCTCCTAAAGTATTTGTGACGCGAAAAGTGTCTTGATTTTGATTGCTAGTCGCGATGCCTTGGGAGCGTCGCACCCTACAAAATATACTCATCAGCTAACGCTTCTACAGAAAGTATATGTCTCTGTATTACGGATCGACATTTTAGATCCTCATTCTCTTCTGCTCATTGCTAATTACAACACTGCCTAAAGGTATCTAATGAGGACTGAGCTACTTATGAGGAGCAGCAACGAATGGAATTTTAGACAATTCTCAGTTTCATCTATACATTTTTGAATTTTCGCATGTTTTAGTCGCCCGCAATAGTCTGCTAGTCCTGATACAATGAAGCTTAAATTATCCTTCATCATAAATGGTGCAAAACGGGCCGCACAGTTTTCAGGATTGCTGCTCGAGTCAACCATGCATTTTAGTTAAAATCCGGCATGGCTCTGTCTAGCTTAGCGCTTGTCTGAAATATCCACAAGTGAGGTCGTAACACGAAAAGCTCACATTAGCAGAAGCAAGTTTAACCGCCCCGTATCGGAAGCAAGTTTGGGACTTGGGACACCTCTTGAAGTTACTACTACGAGATACCTTCTCCTAATCTTATTATGCGATGGTTTATTCTACCTTTCCTAAGCCTATAAGTACAGGCTTTCTCCTCCCTGCACTATCTGCCATCCAGCGCGGATATGACATGTACCTGCTCTAGCACCCTGAATCGCATTTGTATCTGAACAGGGTAATCGTGCTTTGTGTTCTAAAAAATGCTGTGTCTGGGCTTGTTTAATGGTTGCGGTATTGTAATCGGCTTCCCATTGACCTTAAGCTGTAACTCAAGTGGATAGCAGTCTTCCTGTTCTACTGACGTGCCAAGCACACTGAATCACATTTGAATTTATACGGCATTGTCATGCTTTGTATTTGAAATTTAGGGTCACTTCCTTAACTTGCGATGAATTCATGTAGAAGAAAAAGTTTTGCACTTATTCGAGACTGCTTTCTCTGTCTTCCCTGTCATATGGTACCCTGGTCGGAAGACTTGCTTTCTCTGTCTCTGTGGTCCTAAGCCTCGTTCTGTCTCTATCGTCCTTAGTCTGTCATTCGGTCTCTGTCGTCCTTTAGTCTGTCGTTCTGTCTCTGTCGTTCTGTCTCTGTCGTCCTTAGTCTGTCGTTCTGTCTCTGTCGTCCTTAGTCTGTCGTTCTGTCTCTGTCGTCCTTAGTCTGTCGTTCTGTCTCTGTCGTCCTTAGTCTGTCTCTGTCGTCCTTAGTCTGTCTCTGTCGTCTTTAGTCTGTCATTCTGTCTCTGTCGTCCTCGAATTTTAAGAGCTTGGAAGTTGGAGGTTTGAGTCTTACTTAACAAAGCAATTACACTCGAAAAATTATTTGTTCAAAAACATGATAATTATTATATCGACGGTTGGAACTTTTTGTTTGCTGGTCTAGTGAGAAAATCGGATTGCCGAAAGATGAGAAATTTAGTTTCAACGAATGAGTCTTTCCATCGTAATAAAATCCTTGAAAAGTAACTGTGTCTGCTGGTGAATTTCTGCTGCTGTTGCTTATTCTAACACAAGAAGAACCCACTGAGCATTTTAAGTCTTGGCCATTGTTTGATTTCAAATGCAACAACGTTATCGCTTTCTCACACTTGGTTGAAGAGTGCGCCTTCTCCAACATTGAGTGTTTCCTCATCAAGAATGCTTAAAACTCCATTTTCAGATAACAGTTTGAATGAATCGAGACGTAAAACTTGGAACAAATTATCCAATAATGTCTTGTAGCTTTCTTCTTCGATTGTTTTCAGTCCCAAAGATACCGCAGTGTTGTAATTAGCAATAGTAGAAGAGTATGAGGAGTTTTTTTAAAATGTAATCCGAACAATACTTTTGTAAAGGAGCGATGAGATATTTTAAGGCGACTTCACCTCCCATGCATCCGCTACAGAATCAAAATCAGCCTTTTCGACGTACAAATAATTCAGGAAAATTTGGCAATTTTAGTGTCAAAATCTTCAATCAAAACGTGATAACTTTCTTTAAATCCGCTAAGCATACTTTCGAATACGGGGCTTGCTACTTTGAGGAGCAACGAATGGCATTTGACAATGTAACTTCAAAGGTGTCCAAAGTCCAAACTTGCTTCAAACCGGTTAAACTTCTTCAATTGAGCTTTTAGTGTTCACCTTTTTGGATTTTCAACAAACGCTAACTAGACAACCATGCCGGAAACTAAAATGCAGGTTGACTCGAGCACAATCCCTGAAAACTGGCGCGTTTTCAACATTTTGATGAAGGATAAATTAAGCTTCTTGTATCAAACAGGACTATTTGCCGATTTAAACATCGAAATCAAAAATGAAGATGAAACTGAGATTGTCAAATTCCATTCGTTGCTCCTCAAAGTAGCAAGCCCCGTATTCGAAAGTATGCTTAGCGGATTTAAAGAAAGTTATCACATTTTGATTGAAGATTTTGACACTAAAATTGTCAAAATGTTCCTAAAGTATTTGTACGTCGAAAAGTCTGATTTTGATTCTGTAGCGGATGCTTGGGAGGTCGCCTCAAAATATCTCATCGCTCCTTTACAAAAGTATTGTTCGGATTACATTTTAATCTTCATTCTCTTCTGCTATTGCTAATTACAACACTGCGGTATCTTTGGGACTGGCTACTTTGAGGAGCAACGAATGGAATTTGACAATCTCAGTTTCATCTTCATTTTTTGATTTCGATGTTTAAGTCGGCAAATAGTCCTGTTTGATACAAGAAGCTTAATTTATCCTTCATCAAAATGTTGAAAACGCGCCAGTTTTCAGGGATTGTGCTCGAGTCAACCTGCATTTTAGTTTCCGGCATGGTTGTCTAGTTAGCGTTTGTTGAAAATCCAAAAAGGTGAACACGAAAAGCTCAATTGAAGAAGAAGTTTAACCGGTTTGAAGCAAGTTTGGACTTTGGACACCTTTGAAGTTACTTACCTACTAGATACTCTCCTAAATCTTATTTGCTGGTTTATTACCTTTTCCAGCCTATAAGTCTTTCTCCTCCTCTACTGCAATCCAGGCGGATAACAGTCCTGCTCTAGCACCCTGAATCGCATTTGTATCTGAACAGGGTAATTGTGCTTTGTGTTCGATATTGTGTCACTATTTGTGATGTTCATATGCAAATTCTGTGTCTGGGCTTTTTTAATGGCTGCGGTATTGTAATCGGCTTCCCATTGACCTTAAGCTGTAACTCAAGTGGATAGCAGTCTTCCTGCTCTACTGACGTGCCTAGCACACTGAATCACATTTGAATTTATACGGCATTGTCATGCTTTATATTTGAAATTTAGGGTCACTTCCTTAACTTGCGATGAATTCATATAAAAGAAAAAGTTTTGGACTTATTCGAGATGCTTTCTCTGTCTTTCCCTGTCATATAATACCCTGGTCGGAAGACTTGCTTTCTCTGTCTCTGTGGTCCTTAGCTCATTCTGTCTCTGTCGTCCTTAGTCTGTCGTTCTGTCTCTGTCGTCCTTAGTCTGTCGTTCTGTCTCTGTCGTATTTAGTCTGTTGTTCTGTTCTCTGTCGTCCTTAGTCTGTCTGTTCTGTCTCTGTCGTTCTTGAGTTTGTCTCTGTCCGTCCTTCAGTCTGTCATTCTGTCTCTGTCCTCCTCGAATTTTAAGAGCTTGGAGGTTGGAGGTTTGAGTCTTACTTCACAAAGCAATTATACTTTTTCAATTTGAAGATTCTCCTATGATGAAGTTGAAAGTCAACTCGATGTGTGCCCACGTCGACATCACGTGGTGAATTTCTGCTACTGTAGCTTATTCTAACACAAGAAGAATCCACTGAGCATTTTAAGTCTTGGCCATTGTTTGATTTCAAATGCAACAACGTTATCGCTTTCTCACACTTGGTTGAAGAGTGCGCCTTCTCCAACATTAAGTGTTTCCTCATCAAGAATGCTTAAAACTCCGTTTTCAGATAACAGTTTGAATGAATCGAGACGTAAAACTTGGAACAAATTATCCAATATTGTCTTGTAGCTTTCTTCTTCGATTGTTTTCAGTCCCAAAGATACCGCAGTGTTGTAATTAGCAATAGTAGAAGAGTATAAGGAGTTTTTTAAAATGTAATCCGAACAATACTTTTGTAAAGGAGCGATGAGAAATTTTGAGGCGACCTCCCAAGCATCCGCTACAGAATCAAATCAGCCTTTTCGACTTACAAATACTTTAGGAACATTTTGACAATTTTAGTGTCAAAATCTTCAATCAAATGTGATAACTTTCTTTAAATCCGCTAAGCATACTTTCGAATATGGGGCTTGCTACTGTTTGTACTGTTCTGTCTCTGTCGTCCTTAGTCTGTCGTTCTGTCTCTGTCGTCCTTAGTCTGTCGTTGTGCTCGTCTGTCGTCGTCGTCCTTCAGTCTGTCGTTCTGTCTTTGTGTCGTCCTTAGTCTCTGTCATTCTGTCTCTGTCGTCCTTAGTCTCTATTATCCGATATTGTTTGTAGCTTTCTTCTTTAATTGTTTTCAGTCCCAAAGATACCGCAGTGTTGTAATTAGCAATAGCAGAAGAGTATGAGGAGTTTTTTAAAATGTAATCCGAACAATACTGTTTGTAAAGGAGCGATGAGATATTTTAGGGCGACTTTATACACCTCCCCAAGACTCTCATAGTAATCCTTCCACTTTAGAAGGTACTCGACTTTCCTAAATCTTATTTGCTGGTTTATTACCTTTTCCAGCCTATTACTCTTTCTCCTCCTCTACTGTAATCCTGGCGGATAACAGTCCTCCTGCTCTAGCACACTGAATCACATTTGTATCTGAACTGGATAATCATGTTTTGTATTGGAAATTATGTCACTCTATGTGATGTTCATATAAAAATTCTGAACTTGATTATTTTATATCTATCTATATTTGTTGCTGTTTAACACCCAGGGACTGGACCAAAGGAATGATTTATTTTTAATAATCCTTCGTTTAACTTCTCTTTAATAAGGCTCGTCGTAAAGTCTGTGTGTCAAGCCTTTTCACTAGAATTACCACGCATGCATTATTTCGTGAGCAATCTGGTGATATGTACCGGGATTTGTACCGGAAGGAACGAGTTGTGGTTCTGAATAAACGTCGATATCGTACCCTGGTCTTAAGACTTGCTTTCTCTGTCTCTGTGGTCCTTAGCCTCGTTCTGTCTCCGTCGTCCTTAGTCTGTCGTTCTGTCTCTGTCGTCCTTTAGTCTGTCGTTCTGTCTCTGTCGTCCTTAGTCTATCGTTCTGTCTCTGTCGTCCTTAGTCTGTCATTATGTCTCTGTCGTCCTCGAATTTTAAGAGCTTGGAGGTTGGAGGTTTGAGTCTTACTTAACAAAGCAATTACACTTTTTCAATTTGAAGATTCTCCTATGACGAAGTTGAAAGCCAACTCGATGTGTGCCCACGTCGACATCATGAATACAAAAATTTATATTCGCAGGAATATAACCGGAACCAAAAATTATTGGTTCAAAAACATGATAACTATTATATCGACGGTTGGAACTTTTTGTTTGCTGGTCTAGAGAGAAAATCCGATTGCCGAAAGATGAGAAATTTAGTTTCAACAAATGAGTCTTTCCATCGTAATAAAATCCTTGAAAAGTAACTGTGTCTGCTAGTGAATTTCTGCTGCTGTTGCTTATTCTAACACAAGAAGAATCCACTGAGCATTATAAGTCTTGGCCATTGTTTGATTTCAAATGCAACAACGTTATCGCTTTCTCACACTTGGTTGAAGAGTGCGCCTTCTCCAACATTGAGTGTTTCCTCATCAAGAATGCTTAAAACTCCATTTTCAGATAACAGTTTGAATGAATCGAGACGTAAAACTTGGAACAAATTATCCAATATTGTCTTGTAGCTTTCTTCTTCGATTGTTTTCAGTCCCAAAGATACCGCAGTGTTGTAATTAGCAATAGTAGAAGAGTATGAGGAGTTTTTTTAAAATGTAATCCGAACAATACTTTTGTAAAGGAGCGATGAGATATTTTGAGGCGACTTTATACACCTCCCAAGCATCCGCTACAGAATCAAAATCAGCCTTTTCGACGTACAAATACTCTAGAAACATTTTGACAATTTTAGTGTCAAAATCTTCAATCAAAATGTGATAACTTTCTTTAAATCCGCTAAGCATACTTTCGAATACGGGGCTTGCTACTTTGAGGAGCAACGAATGGCATTTGACAATGTAACTTCAAAGGTGTCCAAAGTCCAAACTTGCTTCAAACCGGTTAAACTTCTTCTTCAATTGAGCTTTTCGTGTTCACCTTTTTGGATTTTCAACAAACGCTAACTAGACAACCATGCCGGAAACTAAAATGCAGGTTGACTCGAGCACAATCCCTGAAAACTGGCGCGTTTTCAACATTTTGATGAAGGATAAATTAAGCTTCTTGTATCAAACAGGACTATTTGCCGATTTAAACATCGAAATCAAAAAATGAAGATGAAACTGAGATTGTCAATTCCATTCGTTGCTCCTCAAAGTAGCAAGCCCTGTATTCGAAAGTATGCTTAGCGGATTTAAAGAAAGTTATCACATTTTGATTGAAGATTTTGACACTAAAATTGTCAAAATGTTCCTAAAGTATTTGTACGTCGAAAAGGCTGATTTTGATTCTGTAGCGGATGCTTGGGAGGTCGCCTCAAAATATCTCATCGCTCCTTTACAAAAGTATTGTTCGGATTACATTTTAAAAAACTCCTCATTCTCTTCTGCTATTGCTAATTACAACACTGCGGTATCTTTGGGACTGGCTACTTCGGCAAATAGTCCTGTTTGATACAAGAAGCTTAATTTATCCTTCATCAAAATGTTGAAAACGCGCCAGTTTTCAGGGATTGTGCTCGAGTCAACCTGCATTTTAGTTTCCGGCATGGTTGTCTAGTTAGCGTTTGTTGAAAATCCCAAAAGGTGAACACTAAAAGCTCAATTGAAGAAGAAGTTTAACCGGTTTGAAGCAAGTTTGGACTTTGGACACATTTGAAGTTACTTACCTACTAGATACTCTCCTAAATCTTATTTGCTGGTTTATTACCTTTTCCAGCCTATAAGTCTTTCTCCTCCTCTACTGCAATCCAGGCGGATAACAGTCCTGCTCTAGCACACTGAATCACATTTGAATTTGTACGGCATTGTCATGCTTTGTATTCGAAATTTAGGGTCACCTCGTTAACTTGAGAAGAATTCATGTAGAAGTGAAAGTTTTGCACTTATTCGAGACTGCTTTCTCTGTTTCCTGTCATATCGTACCCTGGTCTGAAGACTAGATGTCTCTGTCATTCTCTGTCTCTTTTGTTCTCCATCTCTGTGGCTGTTTTTTTAAATTATACTCCTGTTCCAACTAGGTATTATAGGAGTCCCATTGCCTCAGACCCTCTGGGATAGGAGTATACAAAGTGAACTCGTCGGCGTGTTGGGAGATTCACCACGCATGCATAATTTCGTGTGCAATCTGGTGTCCATGTGACTTGAATTTGATTCCTGTTGTATCCTTTATGGTCTGTTCCCGGACTTGTTTAATGTCTGAGGCATTTGGGGTATTGTAATCGGCTTCCCATTGACCTTAAGCTGTAACTCAAGTGGATAGCAGTCTTCCTGTTCTACCGACGTGCCAAGCACACTGAATCACATTTGAATTTATACGGCATTGTCATGCTTTGTATTTGAAATTTAGGGTCACTTCCTTAACTTGCGATGAATTCATGTAGAAGAAAAAGTTTTGCACTTATTCGAGACTGCTTTCTCTGTCTCTGTGGTCCTTAGCCTCGTTCTGTCTCTGTCGTCCTTAGTCTGTCGTTCTGTCTCTGTCGTCCTTAGTCTGTCGTTCTGTCTCTGTCGTCCTTAGTCTGTCGTTCTGTCTCTGTCGTCCTTAGTCTGTCGTTCTGTCTCTGTCGTCCTTAGTCTCAGTCGTTCTCTGTCTCTGCTTCCGAGGATGTTTTTATTTTAAATTATACTCCTATTCCAACTAGTTATTACAGGCGTCCCCTTGCCTCTCCCCGTGATAATTCTAAGAAATCTTTTGACACTTTTCGGTAGATTTCTTTAGAAAGATTTAAAGTTGGTTTAGATCAGCTGGGTGCAAAAGAGTTGAATCTAGGTAAAAAAAGAAAATTTTTGAATTTTTACCGGGAAACATGATTTTATTTTTCTTCGAATTATAGAAAGTTCTAGATCTAACCATCTGAAAGAAATCTACCTCTTTAGTCCTGCTGCCTCGGGACTCATTTTTTTGACAAAATTAAAGACCTTTTCAGCCTGATTTTGACTCTTTTTGACGAGAAAAATCCTTTCCAGCCTTAGCTGACCCGTTTTGATTAGAAAAGACCCTTTTCAGACGAATTTTGAACCTTTTTCGACAAGAAGAGGCTCTTTTAGCCAGATTTTAAACGTCATCTGGTCACCCTAGGCGTAGTGAAGCCCTAGTGTGGATTCCACTGCCTCCTTGATTTGGAGTCCTAGGATGCGAAAAGACTCAGCCATCAGGCTTTTGGCATACAAAAATTTTGACACAAAGTTTTTTTTCTTTCTAAGTAAAAAAAAAAAAATTGATTCCTGCTTGAAGTCAAAAATCTCAAAATATAAATTTTCAAAAATCGACAAAACCTATATTGATTCAATAAAATGTAAAATGACACGAATCTGATGGAATCAATAAAATTGAAAAATTGTTGGACTGGCATTTTTGAAATTATGGCCAAAAACCACATCCCAAAAAGCTATCAGAGGACTACAACTAAGATTAAAATGTTCCAAAATTACTCTTCTATCTTTTAGAAAGACAGCAATGCACTAAATTTTTACTATGGAAAGTTTTAGAAAACAATAACACTGTGCTTGGTTTAAACCTTGGATTTCGAACTTGAAATATGACAATCATTCCTCAAATTATTTGCTTTTGAAGTAGTTTACAGTGAACTGTTTATATTCCCTGCAAACCTAATGAAGAAAGGGTTTATTTCGGACCTGTACAATACAGGCCGTATACAAGTTGCAGCAAATTCCTGGAATCCACATCACGAAGGATTATCAGATGAGCTGGCTTGAAGATGCACTTTATGGAGTCAATAATATGGAGAGGTTGTTTATAAGTGCCGTTGAATGAAGGAGTGGACTATGTGAACCATGTCTCCTCATTTTTTTTAGCCTCAAAAGGAAAATATTGGTCGAAATGAATGTCATATTCCACTTAGTGTTGAAAAATTGTTATCTCCAACTAGAAAAATATTGGAGGGGCGGAACGCTACCACGTTCCTAGATTGTGCTGCACAGTGTTTAAAGTTTTAATTTCTGATGTAGCTTAGTAGGTTGCTTGTCTTTCTTCAAGAATATTTGAGGATTTTGGGTGGGAGAAAATTCTGACTACATATGTAGCAGCCTGCTCAAGAGGAGCTTAAAATTCCTTTAATATTTTTATTACCATCCACCCACTGCCTTAGAGGTTTTTTGGAGGTAACTCGAAAAAGATTAGTCTTAGGAGTTTTTTTGATGATTTCATCAGAATCTTTGCCATTTTACCAAAAAATCAGTAGGTATACGTTTAGTTCATTTTCGAAAATTTATAATTAAACTGTGATGTGTCACGCCCCTCAAGTCGCATGTTATAGGAGAAATTTTTCTTTTGGCGTTAAAAGAGGCCTTTTTTGTCGTAAAGGAACAAAATCTATTTAAAAGACCCCATATTGTCCCAAAAGGATCAAAAATCAAGCTAAAAAGGGCTCTTCGTCGTATATGAATAGTATCTAGTTAAAAGGGCCCCCATAAAAGGAGTTTTATCATAAGTTTTGGTTAGATTATTGACATTTATATTGTAAAGAATTGGTCCCAGCACACTTCCCTGTGGAACTCCAGATTTGATTGCAAATAAGTAGATTTTTTTCTGCAGCTTTTCTATCAAATAGATACTTTTCAAAGAATGTTTTTTCCCTATTCTAATGTTTGTCAGGCGTTCTATTAATTAATATGGTCTGCGAATTTTGTGAAGGAATTGAAAGTAAAGCCTTCAGGGACGAAAATATCAAACCAGCTCAGAGTTTATTGTCGTTAAGGTTCCTAATTATGACTAGCAATCTGTTTTCTGACAAAAATGGTGCCATTTTGAACCCAAATAGCGATAGTCAAGTTTGAGTTATAAAGCAAATTTTTAGACATCTGGTCAAGTTTTCCGGGGTAAGTCTGCCCCTGCTTAAAGAAATACAACTAAATTAAAATTAAAAATTTTTATTTTAATAAACTTCAAATAAACGTAGAAATTCTCATTTTACTCCAGAATTTAAAAAAAAATTTAATAATATGAACAGGTGAGATGTAACTCTGTAGAATTACATAGCTTAGGTACATACAGGTCTAACATTTCATTTACAAAAATTCAAGAAATAAAATTTTCGAACAACACAAAAGCTATCAAAGAAAACCACCGAGGTCTGCGATGCTGCAGGATCGTTAGCGGACAAATGAGATAATCTCTAGAATTTTTCTATCACTTGATAGCTTAGTGAAAAATGTACACCATTAAAAAAGAAAAAATTCACTTTCGAAATTGAATCAATTTAAGAGAATTCCATACAAAATTTCCATAACTATTGTATTTACAAAAATAACTGGATACTGCTTAAAATAAATGGTTAGGATATTTACAAATCTTAAAATTTAACAAAAACGCTTAAAATAAGTGCCCAGCTTGAGTCTCGAGATGCAAATTTTAGTTCACCTGAGAAATTCTGCCAAGGTCTCACTTTGTCTGCGAGTGTAAAGTGAACCACAGAGCAATTGAATGTCCCTTATGGATGAAATAACTTAAATAACTAAAATATATACATTTAGTCATCAATGTTGAGAAGTTTGCGAGGGAGTCATGTATTAGCGGTACATTTAGGGCAGTAATAGTACATGGAATCGTTGAGATCAGCACAAGTTTCATGAGCCCATTTTTTACACGAGTTACACTTGATCCAATCGCCGGTGCTTTTTTCATAAGGTCCTTTGCAGATGAGGCAGATGGTTTTGGGCCGTCCGGGGCGTTTGATGCGGCGATTACGCCCTCTTCGTTTTACAGGTTGAACTCCATTTTCTACTTTAATTTTGTCACTTTCGATAAAATCGAATTCTTCATCTTTAGCCTCCGATGACGTAAATGAGATGTCATTGAGGCTGTCGTTCTCGTCGTAAAATTCTTTCGTGTTTTCTTCTTTGATTAAAATCTCGTTTAAATTTTCCTGGAGGTTGTCTTCACTTTTTTCTCTCCTTTCTATGACATCAGAATCGCTGTCGCTCGATTCAATTGGAATAGGAGCTCTGACTAGTGCAATCACCGGCTGCTTCATTGTTAGCAAGTCTAGTTTTTTTATCGTTTCACCTTCCTCCTCGCTATTTCTTTCAACTTTTATGTCCACTTCGGTAGACGTGCTTGGATCACTTTTTTTAGGTTTGACATTTTTGTCGATTTTAACTTCAGTCCGGACTATTTTAAACGCTTTTTCTAAATCGTTTGGTTTTGGCCTTTCATGGCTCGCTGCTATCCTTTTCTCTAGAGCGATTGTGTTGTTGATGATTTCCGTGTTTTTCTGTATGACATCATCGATACGCTTCCAGATATCTTTTTTGTTATCAGGCGATTCCCTGTCTTCAGCACTGGAATGCTCGGATATCTGAGGAGGAAGAGGATATTTGATCTTTTTTGGCTTATTTAAATTAGAAGTGGTGACATTAAGTCTTTTTTTAAGAATAGGTCGCTTTTTTGGAAGAGATCTTATTATAATACGTTCTTTTCCAGGTTCGTTGTTTTTGGGCGAAATTTTTCTGTTTAGGTTCATCAAACGAGAAACGGAATCATTGAGTTTTGATTTCTTTTTTGGTCTTTCTTCAAACTCAAGGCTTTGGGATGCTAACGTTACTTTACTTTTGTGGCCGTTGATTTGTCTGGCAAGGGGGCTTTCTATTTTTTGTTTTGATGGCTTTTTTGGTGGTGGGATTGATTCGAGGGTTTCGGTGTTGGTTTTCTTACCGCCGAAAATGAGTCGATAGCAGTGATTCGAGGACCCTTGGGTTTCTAACATGTTTAAAGCGAGGGATTTGTTGTATGGTATGATACCACACTCTTCGTAACCTCGACGAGCAATCTCTTGCAAAGAAGGGGTCGGCTTACGGCACGATTTCCATAAAATTTCTGTAAACTGAGAAGCTTCTACGTTGAACCCTTTTGACGTATTTTCATCAATCGTGACCTGCATGTTCTTCAAGATTTGTCCCAAAAGGCGGACACTGAACGGCTTCTGCAAACTGCTCGGGATCGAAAGGACTGACAAGCCGGCCCCTTTGAGGGTGTTGAATACATGAGCGGACTGTGCGACGTAGTTGTTTCCGCAGAGTAAAACTAGGATTTCCTCATCGCTCTTCTTTCCAATTATGTGCGTCACTAATGTTGATATGAATCGGTCAAAGATACTTGACGTTATGCGCCCGTATGCTTGATCCATTTCAGCTATCACTGGTGAGTTGGAAGGTAGAAGATGGAAGTTTGATGCGATATAAGGGGGAACCATGTCTCCTACGCCGTTCATTGCAAAAGCCACGCCAACCCTCTTCCTATCGTCAATGAAAACCAACGTCGTGTCCACAGTATAGATGTTTTCAGGATGAAACTGATGTCCAAATGAGCTTCTAACAAACTGATCGAAGAAATTGTTGATGAGGCCTTTATGATAAATCGATTCAGCCAAAGCGTTTGCGAATCTCGGCGAAGAATCCATAAAGCAAGGATATCTTTCTGTGAACTTGCTGAACCATGCCGAGCCTGCCCATTTGATAGGATGAACTTGCTCCCAGTCATTTTCAAATGCAAACTCGTAGGCTATCTTCCTCACAGAGTATTCCGTAAAGCTAAAAAAATTGATTAAAATGAAACAAAACTTGAAAAAATACTTACACAAAACCTAATTTCTTTAAAAGGTAAAGATGGTTAGCAAGCTCTTTCTCTTTTTTGTCATCCAACACAATGTGGACGCCGACTTCTCTAAGCTTGGCTTTCAAAAATCGAAAATGAATGTTGAACAGCTTCGATACAGCGAAAGGGTCAATTCCTTCAGAGACGGCTTTCACTGCACTGTCCACACTTGCAGAAGCAGGAAGGGTGGGAGCGCTGACAGACTAAAAGAAGAACATAATCATCATTTTAAACAATCAATACATACAACATTGAATATTTGAAGATCGTGAACTGTAATCATGTGCTGTTGCATAGCATGTACGTTGTCCGTTTGAAAAGCGCAATCGGAACAGTTGAAAACCCTCATCGTGCACATCGGCTTGTGAACATAAGAGCTGTCGCACACTTTGTGGCAAACGATGCAATACGATATTATGTTATTGTTAATCCGCACCTTTCCTATAGAACAAATATGTAGGAGTTAGAATTTGAAGGACTGCTCGTTCAAAAATTTGGTTCGCTAAATGGGGTAGTAACTACTTACTTCTAGCTGCATAGCTATGTTCTAGGACAGTGCTGTAGACGCTAGGTTGCTTCGCATCTGGAATCAAAAAATAGTTACAAATTAAGTATGTTTGTTTTTTGTAAGGATATCACATCTTTGTGTAGTAAAAGTTGACGGACCAATTGTGGGTGGTTTGATTGGTTTCTGTGGTTTTGGCAGGATTTAGGTGAAATGGGCGGTTTGGCTGGTTTGGGTTGTCTGGACAGTTTAGGCTATTTAGGCAGTTTTAGAGGAGAGGGAATTTTTAGGGTGGTTTTTACAGTTAAGGTGGTTTGGGTAGGTTCAACAGTTCGGGTGATTTGGGCAGTTTTGGAGGTCTCAGTTTGGGGTGATTTGGGCAGTATGGGTGATTTGGGCATTTTGGGTCATTTGGGCAGTTATGAAGGTCTCAGTTTAGGGTCATTTGGGCGATTTGAGCAGTTAGGGTGATTCTGTTTTCTATGAACTTTTTCTTACTTTTGTCATACTGGTGTGGAACAGTTCCCATTGGTTTATCATCAGTAAGGCAGCTTGGCTCTTCTGCGTCATTAGTTTCATAACACATGTCTAAAGCAAATTATAGCTATCAAAGATATTTATATTTATAAAAATAAATTACCTTCAGTATTTTCTTCAATCTTCAACTCATCGAGTTCATTCTCTGAGGTGAAAAGGTCAGTTTTGACTCTTAAAAGAGGGAGCGATGGCTTCGTTTCGGATTCACCATCTGAGAGGGGAGGAGGAGAAATGGCCATAGCGAAGTCATCGATGGTGTCACCGAAGGTATCCTCAGTTTTGATCAACGAATTCGGAATATCGTATGTTTCCGGTTCACTTTTTATTTTAACATTGAGCATGTCCATCGATTCCGAAGGAGAGTAGGTATCACTCAACTCTTTACATAAGAACGTAAAGGTTTCTTCTCCATCATCATCAATTTTCTCTTTTTTGATATTAACTATCATGTCATCAGTGGTTTCCGTTGAGAGGTCCAAATCAGAAGGAGAACGTTTAATTTGAGAGGAATCTTTGTTAGGACTTTGCTTTATAGATTTCGGATCTGAAATTGGTCGGACTGATGTAGCTAAGCCGAGACTATCGCGAACTGGTATCGATTCGCTGATGAACTGAATGTCGTTGTTTTCATCAGAATCTTTTCTCTTGGGCCTTCTTTGTCTCTTAGCTTGGTCTCTAACTGATCCCCTATTATTATCAGTTGTGACATAATCAAGGATGCGGACGCTCGCTTTTCGAATTCTCAGAGGGTAATTCCTAGAATAATCCAAATCCAAGCCTCCATCGCCTAAAAAATCAACGTTTCTGCGCCTCTTCCGTTTCTTCGTAGGTAATTTCGTGTTATCATCCCCTTGGCTATCCTGAGCAGGATTGCTTTCGTTTAAAGACTCGGATACTTCATGATCTGGAAATAAAAAAATAAAATGTTCAATGGATTGTAAGCTTCTAACCTGGAGAAGAGCGGTCTAATTCTAGAGAGTCGAATTCATTTTCTTCTTGAGCCTCAGAAGCTTTCAATTCTAGTGGATCCTCTTCAAGAAGATTTTCATCATTAACCAATAGATGCGATTCTAACTCAAGATCTAAAATAGAAATGAATACACAGAAAAAAAATTTTTTTTTAAATCTTACCAGTCACAATGTCATCAAGAGTACCACCGGTGTTTTCAAAGTCGTTTATCGATGGGGTTGAGGACAAGTAAGAGGTGACAGACATCTTGTTTGTTTCAATCAGTTCTAAAATTGAAAACTTTTGATTATTTTGCGTTACTATCTAAGCATTAGGTATATATTAGGATTGTGCATTTGCATTTTTAGTTACATTTTCTATTATGAATAAATAAAATTAAGTTCAATCTGATGTCCAACTATCATTAGGATCTAGGACATCCCTCATTTTTTAACTACATTACAATTTTTATATACTTATTTTTTTATCTTGCATAAGCGCTAGTATTGTAGTAACTTACAATATTATCAAAATGGTTATTTTTAACACGTTATTTCAAAGAAAGATTAATTATTTGTTAGAAAATTAATTGGTCAAAAAGTATAATATACTTTTGTTTTAATCTTTAATTTAAATAACCTTCAATACTTATTTAGGAAGACGCCATTTTTTTCCCATTCAAAGAGCCACTCCGTGTTTATTTATTATTGGCAAATGCTTGGAGGTTTGTTTTTGTTACCCAAGTAGCATAAGTAATATAACATTTATTTAAATAGTTTTAAGCAATAATAAAGAAATCGTTAATTTTTAAATTGGTAGAAATAACACAATGTTAAGAAGGGGAAAATTCAAATGAAATACCTGACGGACTACGACATTTTTAAAATGACGTCAGTTGAGGAGCATTTTTTGAAAAAGGCATATCTCCATTTCGGAAAATTTTTCAGGAAACGAAAAAAAAACAAATTACTGACCAATGCTCTTTTAATGCAGACACTAATTTTTAGACTTTAATAATAAACAAATAAACCAAAAAAAAAAAAAGTTTGAGAAAAAAAATGGACTTATGCCGTTTTGAAAAAACGCTCTTCATTTTCAGTACTTTTTTTTTGGGAGCTGCTCAATAGGAAGAAACCTCGAAACGTGACCATTTTTAAAAAAATTTTAGTGAGAGATCTCATCATTTTAGCTTAATTTAATATACTAATAAAATTTAACGTCAAAGTTGGTGTTTTTAAGCTTTAAATTACGAAACGATTATAGGGAAATTATTATTACCTTGCTAAAATTACATTTTTGAATTTTTATTTTAGTTTTTTTTTAATAAGAACTGCGGATAATAACTTCTTTTAGTGAGGTCCGAAGCTTCCATGTGTACTATCCGCAGTTATTATTTTTAAAAAAAACTACAAAAATTACATTTTATGCGATTTAGTTACTCGCACTATTGGAAAACTTAGGTATTTGAGGAGCATTTTTTCAAAACATATCTCCATTTCGGAAAATTTTTCAGGAAACGAAATAAACAAATTACTGCCCAACTCAATTGTTATGTTCAGAGCGTACTCAGTTTTGAATAGGTTATGAAAAATTTTTGACTGATTTACTGAACCAAGAGAACAAATGATAACCGAAAAATTCGCGTTTAGAGGTTAAAATTGGAAATCATGGAGCTATTGAACACGTGGTTCTGGAAGATTAGTGCTTTGAGCAGGGACAGTGAATTCGAAATTGAAAAAAGGCATTTAGCCAAGCTCTTCCCACTTAATTTTAACCAATAGAAGTATTTTTTTTTTTAAACCAAAATTCGACGAATTTTAGTAATCTTTATTTTTCGCGCTGTTTCTTCAGAAAATAGAGTATTTTGTGTAGAAAAGGGATTACTTACGAGGGAATTTTTGTTCTACTTCTCTGACCCTAAAATTTGTGTAACGGGATCGGGAACTGTTCAAGAATTGAGGAAAAATAAGGAGGTTTCATCACGGATGGCGCAAATGGCTTCTCCTGGCGGCGAACTCGGGAAGGACTAAATAGCTTCAAGGACGTCATCAATGTTGATAACGAGACAAAAAGGCGGGAAATCTTAATAGGGGCATGTCAGTTCGATAATCGAAGTTCGTTTATTTAAAAAAACAAGTTTTCCTAGTAATTGACGAATTCGAGGACCATGTAAATCACGTCGCCGCCTCCATTGCGCTTATAACCTTCCCTTTAGTAACCCGAACGTTACCTTCCTTTAATCCGAATCAAACTTAATTCAATAAAACTCATTTATTAAGATAAAATGAAATAAGAAATGTGGAAAATCGATGAAAGAAGGATATTTTGGGAAACGCGTGTAAGGTTTGGGGGGGAAGGTGGAAGATGTGAGGTTCATAACTCAAACAATGGCGAAACCACTACGCCTTACCTTGAAGTTGAGCTGATTATAATTGACGATCCAAGCCAGCTTGAAGACGTTAAAACTCAAAATTAAAACAAAACTGATCTAAACTTAAATTAAACGATTCCAATGATTGAAAAAAAGAGTCAACATTGGCAGAATGTCGAGGAGGTACAACAGCTGAAGAAGCTGGTGTAGACTAGCGATAACCTTCGCGTTTGTTACCTCTCGTTCGCCAATGATAACTTAAGTGGCGGACTAGTGGAGTCACGTTTTATTCTTTTTTATATCATCTTCGTTTATTATTAATCGGCGTTATTTTAATGAAAAGGCGTCTTAAAATGTTTCCAAAGTTTAGGGTCGAGGTAAACGCGAACGGGGGACACCTGTCGGTCTATTAGTTACAGGTTCCGCCTAGAGCCGTTCCAATTGGAACCGTTACTTTTACAAGAATTCGTTCCTGGAACGGTTGTGACTCCCCGGGCGGTTTTAGATTGAGCAAATCTAAGCAAAAATCCCGTGGTTTAAGGCATAAAGGAGGTTTTGGGAAATCTGAATGCCATTTTGATAGTCTATATCGCCCAGAATACCCTGATCACCACCCTCTGGGCTCTGACTACCCTGATCACCACCCTCTGGGCTCTGACTACCCTGATCACCACCCTCTGGGCTCTGACTACCCTGATCACCACCCTCTGGGCTCTGACTACCCTGATCACCACCCTCTGGGCTCTGACTACCCTGATCACTCACCCTCTGATACTGACTACCCTGATCATCACCACCTATGAATACCCCAATCACCACCCTCTGAATATTACTGATTACCACCTACTGAATAATACCCTGATCACCACCCTCCGAATACCCTGATCATCACCCTTTGAATACCCTGATCACCACCCTCTGGGCTCTGACTACCCTAATCACCGCCCTCTGAATACCCTGATCACCACCCTCTGAATACCCTGATCACCACCCTCTGAATACCCTGATCACCACCCTCTGAATACCCTGATCACCACCCTCTGAATACCCTGATCACCACCCTCTGAATACCCTGATCACCACCCTCTGAATACCCTGATCACAACCCTCTGAATACCCTGATCACCATCCTTAAAATATTGTGAATACTACTGATCTTTCACTCTCATTTTGCCCAAACTTATGTCGCCCAATTTATCGGTTCCAACTGGGATTTTTTGCTACCGGTTTTTGCTAAACGGCACAAAAAGAAGTAAGGGAGGTTTTCCTTGGGGGGGGGGGGTCCTAATTTATTTTTTTATCCTTGGGACCATAGAATACAGGAAAAAGGTGTTTAAAAACGTCGCTCCTTCCTTATTAATGGAGCTGGAACGGTGATTTGGATCAGTTACTTCGGTATGACTGGAACGGTTCTGAAAACCGTCCGTAACGTCCCCATCACTATGACCGCCTAAAGAATCGATTTTCTCGCCCCTTCCTCACCCTCAAGGCCCCCAGGACATGACGTACAACACTTTTGCATCGCCCTCCGCGAAATAACAGCCGCCATTTTTTCCTTCTTTTTTTCTTCTCCCTTTACGATTACGTAATTTCCAACGTTTAAACATAATGAAGACGCTTTTAGAAAACAAATCACCAAAACCCATTTTGACCTGATTAAATCGATACATGATCAACCTTGAATTTGAAGTAAAATTTAAAAAAATATAAAATATAAACAAATGTAAAATACAAAATATATAAAACTCCACGCCATAACATCTTTAAACCCTAATTTTCATTAATTCAAATCTGGAAGCTTGTGCTTTTCTTTTTTTGAAAAATGGCTCCAGATTGAAATGTTTCCATGGCCACTTCGATTTCAAATGGAACATCAAAAACAATGAAATCTACAACAAAATTGGTACACCAAAAATGGCCGATGTGAAAATTATAAAAAATCTTTTAAAAATGTTAATTTTGGAGAGCAAGATCAACTCTAACGTTCATTTGTTTACTAACCTAAAACTCGCTGTTAACGTATAACTATACTTATTTTTATATAAAATATTAAACTATATTGATTTTTAGACTTAAATAAGACATAAAATCATTTTTCCTACCTTAATGAGACTTCTTATGCGGAAATTTGAATGGAGAGTTAGGAAGACTGTTCAATGGCCACGAGTCGAAAGCTGAACTGAAAATGCCCCATCGCTAGTGCAAGTGTTGTCACAAACTTGCCAATATTTCCCTCAAACGTCTATACAATATTTTTCGACAAATAAAGTTTTCGAATGTTATAATTAAACGGAAAATGCGTCATTTTTAAAGATAATTTAATTTTCTAATCTAGTTCTAAGATAAAATAAAAAGTTTAAAGTTGTTGTAATGATGGCGTCGAAGTGAAGGTCGATTTGCTGCTATCGTGTTTCTTCCGATCGCCCACTTTTTGAAATTTTGAATTTATTGTCAATAATTTGATTGAATACATGTCGCTGATGTTGCTGCTCGTTCAATATTGTTACAATAAAATTTAATTAGATTAAAATACCAAAAATAGATTTCTTGAATTGAGATGTGAGTGGATTAGGCCTACTGGGGACACCACTTTAAAAAAAACGCACCCTGGACTTTACCTCAGGTCTATAGGCTAAGGTGGTGTGGAAACAAGTCCGAAAAATCAAAAGAAAATAACTGGAATTAGTTTAACTAGATCATCAGAAGAAACTTTTCAAAATCCCTCTCTCTGGCTATTTTACTTGATATTGCATCTCTTCATTAAGAGTGTATTAAAGGCACCGGTTTTAGTATTCTCCGATTATCTCCGGTTCTACTCAAAATTTTTAAACAATTGTTTTTTTAAATTTCGTTGATTTTTAAATGCCGAACTACTAATGTGCTCCAAAAAAATATTTTTCCAGATTTTTTATTTTATTTCTTGTATAAATTAAAAAAAATCAAATTCGACTCCATTAGGAGTATCTTCAAAAAATATTAGAAAAAACGAGACCAAAAAATCGAAAATCGGTTCATAAGTTCGGGAGCAAATCGGAGAATAAGATTATTATATTTTTTCTCCTAGCGAAATATTTTTTAGGAGCAAGCTAGTTGATCGCCATTTAATTTAAAAAAATGAAAAAATTTTCACAGAAAAATTTTGAGTACAACCGGAGATACAGGTTCGGAGATAGCTAAAACCGGGGGCCTTTAGTACACTCTTAAACTTAATTTCTACAGGTTTATTGGGGTGCTGTTTTTGAATATAATGTTGTTTTTGATGAGAAAATTTTTCCTGGGGTACTTTACTTAGTTCCAAATGATGTTTTTTGGCGATAACTCGAAAAATATTGGTTTCAAATTTTTTTAAACTTATACCACTGTGTTTCTTGTGTAATTTTACATAAGAATCGATAGCTAAAAAGGTTGGAGATGGTTAGTACCCCTTCATGGCAACCCCTTGAAGTCAAAATACGAATTTTCGAAAATTCAAAAATTATCGGCAAAAAACCATTAGAACCTTAGTTTGAAGTTGATTTTTTTGTGATAAATCGAAAAATATGAGTCCTAGAATTTTTTCTACATATTTGACTTGCCACTGGTCTTGTTTGATTTGGCGTGAAAAATACAAGAAGGCAGGACAAAAATTTAAGTTATTTTTATTTTTTGTAAAAAACCATATTTTTATAATAATATAACAATATATAAAAAAATAAAAATCTGTAAACATAATAATATTAATAAAAATATATATAATAGTAAGCAATATCGATTTATTTATTTTTTTGTTGAACATGAATAGTGAAAAATAGATAAGTAAATGACACAATTTTGAATGAAGATGAATGTGAAAATTTCACTACTTGGAATTTCCATATGTGCCCTTCGGAAAGAGTATATGGGTGGTTACATTCCTTTCCTGATTAGCACGACAACGAAGGGGTCTCCTGTCATCATCGACGAAGCGATGAGAACTGTGGCGATCCCTCCTCCTGCGATTCACTTCAGAACTTCTGCTCGGTCTAGGACTTCGCCTGCGGTGTTCTTGACGCCTTTGATGACGGTCGATCTGACTTCGCCTGCGGTGTTCTTGACGCCTTTGATGATGGTCGATTTGACTTCGCCTGCGGTGTTCTTGAAGCCTTTGATAATAGTCGCTGTGACTTCGCACGCGCTGCTCTTGATGCCTTCGACGATTGTGACTATGAAGGCGAACCTCTTGCTTCCGCTCTCTTGATCGATATCTCAATTTAGCTGCCCTCCTTCGTCTTTTATCACTCCAATAATAACGGTCAGCCTAAAAATTACGAATAAATTCATGTCTTATTTCATAACTGCTCACCTGAAAGTTCTCATTTTCTGATTGATATCTGGGTCCAGGTGTTCTTCCTCTTCTTTCGTCTCTCCGATAATAATGATCAATCTAAAATTGCGGATAATTCATGTCTTATTTCAAGCTATAACTGCTTACCTGGAAGTTCTCCTTGTCTGATTGATATCTGGATTCAGATGTGCTTCCTCTTATTTCTCTCCGATAATAACGATCAATCTAAAATTGCGGATAATTCATGTCTTATTTCAAGAACTGCTTACCTGGAAGTTCTCCTTGTCTGATTGATATCTGGATTCAGATGTGCTTCCTCTTCTTTCATCTCTCCGATAATAACGGTCAGCCTAAAAATTACGGATAAATTCATGTCTTATTAGCCATAACTGCTCACATGGAAGTTTTCATTTTCTGAACGGGAACGGTCACTATCAATCGAGAAACGACGCCTAAATTCATCAGGAGAATCAGGATAGCTTCCAAAAGCTTCGTCAGGATGAGGGGTCCGGTCTTGTGAAGGAGATGCACAGCTAAATAAAATTTAAAAAATATTTATAAATAAACCGATTGAAAGATGCGGCCACGCAACAGCCTTTTCAACCTGAAGAGAACTTTTAGAGAGAAGGGAACTTTTATTACTTACAATCCAAGAGGATGAGAAGGTCCGGGAATAATCGGAGGTGTAACTGGTTGATTTATGATCATTGCTTCAGGAGAAGATGGAATTTTCTAGACATGGAGAGAAGAAAAAAATTAGATTTAAAAAATGGTTTTAGAGCCTTTATTTACTTCGGCAGAGTGAGCTTGGAGTGGAAGACTTTCTGAAACGACATTTTTTTCCTCTGGCGAAGCGTTTCTTCCGGCAATTTTAGCTTTGATATCTGCCTGGAATTCTGCTTCAACTTCGCTCTGGAATTTCCTCAAATCGCACTGGCGATCACAGTAAGCTTTCCACGTGCATTCTACAAAGCCAAAATTGAAGTAATCTAAAGGAAATTCAACTTGGTTAAATAACAGTCGAATCTCTATAGTATATTTACCGGTTACATCTGCACCTGGGTTTTCCCAAGGTTTTTCCTCAATTTCAGCACTCTCATTTTTCTCATCTTTGGAAGAGGAGTCTTTTAGTTCGCATGGTTTTGAACCTTCGGATTTCTCGGCAAGAGTCTAAAAACAAAATATCACTAATTATTACCAGATCGAGATTATTATTTTCAATTGAAAAGTTGCTTCCTTAAAAGTAAATAATCAAAAAGAATGAGAAACGTCAATTTTTGATGGAAAGTGCTGCGATCTATTGAATTAAGCAATCTAATTTACACATTTTGAATATACAATAGGAAGCCTTTTTTGGTCAGAACACGTTTTACCTTGTCGAATGCATTTGAATGATGACTTTCTTCGTTAATGACCACGTTCACGCCGTCATCTTCGTCTTCTTCATCGTCTGAAGGGCCGGAAAATTCTTTACCTGTCGACTAAATAAATCATGAAATGAGCTTCAGATTTCTCATGACTTTTGGTTAACTAAGTTTTCTTCCTTCCCTATTTACATCAAAATTGGTGTGAAAAAAATATGTAGGTGCCTAATGCATTATTGCCCAGTTCATCACCTCTCCTACCATCCTCGACCTTCACCTCACTGTGAAGATGGGACAGGTAGCAAGCGAAAATGGACTTTTGGCAAACTGCATGCTGACATAGGGGAAGAAACCCCAATTTCTCGAAAATTCGAGGTTCTACAGATATCGAATAGGTACTTTCCCCTCCCCCGAAAACTGAAACTAAAAAAAAAAGCAAGATGGCGACAAGACACGAGGGCAATTCGCCGGGAAATCTCTAAGAAAAAAAAACCATGAATAAACGAAAAATTTTATTTCTTTTCTATTTTTAAATTAAAGGAATAATGAAATAATTTAATATCTTAATAAAGAGAGCATAAAAACTAAAGAGAACGTTATAAAAACAATACCTCGACTGCATCAACGACCTTTTCATCGCTCGTCTCCATTGTTTAATGATTTCCGCTTTATTCAATCCAAAAGTTATACACCGAAAACTTATTAGAATCTTCAAATGGTTTTTTATAAAGAAAAATGAGCAGAGAAACAATTAAAAACTTAGGATTGGACTTACGGATTTCGGGCTTGAGATTCACGAGAGTCGAGACACGGATTTACAAAATACAAATGACAAACGTGAAAGGGTCAACGATTTTTACAGCAGCAGTGCTGCCATCACTCTAAACTAAAAGTTCCCTCAAAATTTCCCTTTCTACACAATCTTTCCTGTTTCCTCTATTATTGCATGGACGTGTTTTTTTTTGTCTATGATTTTTAAAAAAAATATGTAGTGCAAAAAAATAAAGAAAATACATCAAATTTTGATTGAGGAAAAAAAAACAGTTTTTACTGGTTATAAATTATAATTTTATAAAATATACTTTGCGATGAGAACCACAGAGTGCCAAAATTGTGATATTTAAAAAAAATTTCGATTTAGGAATTTAGGCCGGAGGGGGCGAACCAATAAAAATCAGAGGACAAAACTCGTGATCATATTCAAAATAATACGATAATAATTTGTAATAGTGATTGATTATTTTATAGATTATTATATTATGTATAATCAAGACTGGATTTTATTAAAGGTGTGCATGTTTTGTGTATTTGAATTTTTCTCCAGCTATTTCTTAATGCGAGACATAAAATAAAATAAAAAAGTTAAAATTATGCTCTCTTTTATGCTTGAGATCATTTCTTTAAAAAAATTAATAAAATATAAATACATAATAATATATAATAATTATTATTTTGAGATTTGTGTTTTGTTTCTATCGAAAAAATCATATGATTCATTTGTTTTATTTGGGTAGGCAAATTTAGAAAAATATTTTCAAGCCATGTCGCACGAAGATCGGTTAGCCTAGTTAGTAGTTCCTAATTTTCAGCATAATTTCCTTTTTTAAAAAACACAGCAATTAAAAATTAATGAAAATGGGTAAGAAAAATATATTTCAGACTATTTTTTAATTATAAATAAGGTATCAATCACGATGCAAATCGAGAATGTCAAAAATGTCCGATCTAAAGAGTTTAGGTATAAAAAAACTCCTCCTACATTGTAAAATTCACCCTTAGGGAACAAAAAGCCAAATACAATAGGTAAAGCTTTTTTTCAATAACTTTTCCCAATCGATTTCCCTTGAACTTAAACTTTTCCATTTACAGAAGGTTTCATCCTCATTCATGGTTATTGTGCATGGAATCAGGGTTTGTGAATGTGCAAATAATGAATTACCTATTTTGCGTGGTGATTTAGCTCCTGCAAAATTTGTAATTTTAAAGTTATTCTGTAAATTTGTAAAATAAATATTCTTATTCTTACCTTAGCCACCAATGTGACTTACATGGTTTTTGATCTGACTCTTCATATTGTGATTCTAAAATGAATTAATCTTGCTTTCTTTCCTCAGACCATTTAGACTACACAAACCTAAACGTCGGAATTTTGCGAAAATACGAAAATATCAGAGTCCACTTTTTTTCATGTTCAACATTTTTCTTGGTAAGTTAAAAGTCATTTCATCCAAACTTTCGAAAGGCATCGTAGTTCCAAAACAGAGGGAATTTTTCTTCTTCTTCTTGAAAGTACAAAAAGGAAAATTTAAACATTTATTTTAAAATACCTAATAAACCAATACCACGATGATGAAAGAACGACAAAAGCCTATTTGTGCTTTCATTGAAAATTATGGTATCGATCTTCTGCTTTTCTGAAGGTCGGATCACCTCAAAGGGTCCCTTTCATAGAGCTCCCCATCGATGTATATAAGTTACCTACCTTGGTAACTTATATACATCGATGGAGCCATTGTTGCTCATAAAATATGAAAAGAAATTTTTCCAACAATTCGTAGCTTTGAATTTTTGAAAATTGACTTTTCCTAAAGATAGGACAAGACAGGAAACGCAATCCTCTTGACGTCATCAAGCCTAATATGATCAGATATAATATGAAAGATGGGAGTTTTTTTAAATTATCTAGAATACCGTGATTCGGAGAAGGAAAAGTAATAAAATAAAATTTGTAGAGAATTAAATTTCCTTTCAGATTAAGTTATCGGATATTCTGAATCTTAAAAGATATTTGATTGTCGAGCAACTTTTGAGCTACTGGAGTTTTTGCTTGAAGTCGGTCGAGTAGTGCATGAGTGGTGCGGAACCTTTCGGAATCGCGGAAGTTTTTCTTTCCGTCACGGTTATAGTGACTTCCTTATTCGACGAAAGGGAAAAAGTCCATAAATGGATGGGGATTTGATTAGTCACCTTCTCGTTCTCCCCACTACGAGCTTCCCCTTCCCGGAACCTTCAGCTCAGCTGGCCCACTCCAGTGTTTTGAATCCACCAAAACAAAGAGTCCTCTTCCACTTTCAAGTTTTACAGTTTCCAATTTATTGTATTAGAACTCAACTCTCATCTATTTTAACCAACTACATTCCCTACAATCTCAACTAATTGAAAATTCGTATATCAATCGCAAGTACGTTTGTTTTTCATTATTTCAACTTATTACTCAACTTATTGAAAATACATTTTTCTTCCGCATTCCTCTATTATGAATGTTTGACGAGGCGGAACGCCACCGCGTTCCTGGATTTTGGAATTCCCAATCTGGCAACCCTGTAATCTGACAAAGTTGGGCTTAGAAAAATAAAAAAAAGCTCAGAAATGATGATGATGATGATGATGACGGTGAATGAATACTTGTAGCCAAAGTTGGGCTTTTGATTGTGTTGCCAGTTTGGGCGATATACATATTGCAAATTGGGCTACCTTTGTAAGGCCCAATCTTGCAACACTGTAATCTGACGATGTTGGGCTTTTGACTATGTTGCCAGTTCGGGCGATTTATTGCAAATTGGGCTACTTTTGTAAGGCCCAATCTGGCAACCCTGTAATCTGACAAAGTTGGGCTTTTGATTGTGTTGCCAGTTTGGGCGATTTATTGCAAATTGGGCTACTTTTGTAAGGCCCAATCTGGCAACCCTGTAATCTGACAAAGTTGGGCTTTTGACTGTGTTGCCAGTTTGGGCGATTTATTGCAAATTGGGCTACCTTTGTTAGGCCCAATCTGGCAACCCTGTAATTTCACAAAGTTGGGCTTTTGACTGTGTTGCCATTTTGGGCGATTTATTGCAAATTGGGCGACTTTTGTAAGGCCCAATCTGGCAACCCTGTAATCTGACAAAATTGGGCTTTTGACTGTGTTGCCAGTTTGGGCGATTTATTGCAAATTGGGCTACCTTTGTAAGGCCCAATCTTGCAACACTGTAATCTGACGATGTTGGGCTTTTGACTATGTTGCCAGTTCGGGCGATTTATTGCAAATTGGGCGACTTTTGTAAGGCCCAATCTGGCAACCCTGTAATCTGACAAAATTGGGCTTTTGACTGTGTTGACAGTTTGGGCGATTTATTGCACATTGGGCTACCTTTGTAAGGCCCAATCTGGCAACCCTGTAATCTGACGAAGTTGGGCTTCTGATTGTGTTGCTAGTTTGGGCGATTTATTGCAAATTGGGCTACCTTTGTAAGACCCAATCTGGCAACCCTGTAATCTGACAAAGTTGAGCTTTTGACTGTGTTGCCATTTTGGGCGATTTATTGCAAATTGGGATACTTTTGTAAGGCCCAATCTGGCAACCCCGTAATCTGACAAAGTTGGGCTTTTGACTGTGTTGCCAGTTTGGGCAATTTATTGCAAATTGGGCGACTTTTGTAAGGCCCAATCTGGCAACACGGTAATCTGACAAAGTTGGGATTTTGACTGTGTTACCAGTTTGGGAAATTTATTGCAAATTGGGCTACTTTTGTAAGGCCCAATCTTGCAACCCTGTAATCTGACAAAGTTGGGCTTTTGATTGTGTTGCCAGTTTGGACGATTTATTGCAAATTGGGCTACCTTTGTAAGGCCCAGTCTGGCAACCCTGTAATCTGACAAAGTTGGGCTTTTGAAGGTGTTGCCAGTTTGGGCGATTTATGGGAATTGGGCTACCTTTGTAAGGCCCAATCTGGCAACCCTGATTTTTAATATTTTGTTGAAAAATAGGTATCTATTTTTATATGGCAGTTTCCAGGGAGTTGGATTTGTGCCATGCTGATGTTGGCAAGCATCGAAATGTAACTTGAAAAATTGGTTGCTAAGGTAACGACATATGAAACTATCTCAAGCTTAGTAATTATAGAAAAATGGTTACCTTAGCAACTTTTTTGTTTTGTTTTTAGATTTTTTGGCAAATAAGGATGTCTATTATGCTCGAAAATTTATTGTTTTTAACGTTTTTTTGTATTATGATTTCAGGAAATGGAAAATTACTCAACAAGTGAAGGGACGAATGAAATTGACGGAAATGATGAAAAGTATGTGCGATAGTCCTATTGGGTGATGATTATTTGAAATCTACTTGGCCTAATGCCTGGTGGTGGCTTAAAACATTTGATTTTTGTAAATTTTTTGTTACCATAGAAACGAAAAAACATCTCAAAACTTAAATCAGAGCATTAGACAAGTAGCATTCCTTCATTTCCTTTTCCTGTTTCCTACCCTTCCTGTGTGACGATTCCAAATTATCTTTTCGATCGAAATTCAAAATTATTTTCGAAATTTTTAGAAAAAAAATTCTTTACAATCTACAAATTGCGCATGAAATTGCAATGAGTAGCAACCCCGGGGAGGTCAGACTTGAGGATTTAGTTCCTAAAAACGAGTAAGGAAAAATTGATTTTTTTATTTTCCTTTTATTAATTTATATCTATTTTTGGACAGGTTATGGACTAAAGTTTCAGAGCAGATCCACTCGGCGTTTTGGGATATATTCAGACAGGAGATCACGAGTGAACCTCCAAAATTAAACATGGCACTTATGCTCATTAAGGATATAAAAGAGGTAAAAAATTGTTTAAGAAAAACAACCAGAGAACAGTAAAGCAGGGAAATTTTAGTTTTAACCTCTTTTTCTATGAAAAAGAGGCTTAAACCTCGCTTTTATTATGAAAAAGAGGCTTAAACCTCGCTTTTCTTATGAAAAAGAGGCTTAAACCTCGCTTTTCTTATGAAAAAGAGGCTTGAAAACCCCTTATCCAATGGAAAAATGGCTTAAAAACAGCTTTCCATATGAAAAAAGAGGCCTTAAAACCTCTTATCCAATGAAAAAAGTCTTTTCCTATGACAAAAGAGGCCTAAACACCACTTTTCCTAGGAAAAAGATGCCTAAACACTGTTTTTTTTTATATTAAAGAGAGGCCTAAACACTGCTTTTCCTTTATAAAAGAGGCTTGAAAACCTCTAATCCAATGGAAAAATGGCTTAAAAACCGTTTTCCTTATGAAAAAAAGAGGCCTAAAAACCTCTTATCCAATGAAAAAAAGGCTTTAACACCGCTTTTCCTATGATAAAGAGGCCCAAACACCGCTTTTCCTATGAAAAAGATGCCTAAACACTGTTTTTTATATGAAAGAGAGGTCTAAACACCGTTTTTCCTATGAAAAAGAGACCTAAAACCCTCTTATCCAATGAAAAAGAGGCTTGGAAACCTCTAATCCAATGGGAAAATGGCTTTAAAACCGCTTTCCTAATGAAAAAAAGGCTTTAATACCGCTTTTCCTTTGAAAAAGGGGCCCAAACACCGCTTTTCCTATGAAAAAGATGCCTAAACACTGTTATTTATATGAAAGAGAGGCCTAAACACCGATTTTCCCATGAAAAAGAGACCTAAAACCCTCTTATCCAATGAAAAAGAGGCTTAAACCTCGCTTTCCTTATGAAAAAGAGGCTTGGAAACCTCTAATCCAATGGGAAAATGGCTTTAAAACCGCTTTCCTAATGAAAAAAAGAGGCCTTAAACCTCTTATCCAATGAAAAAAGGCTTTAATACCGCTTTTCCTATGAAAAAGGGGCCCAAACACCGCTTTTCCTATGAAAAAGATGCCTAAACATTGTTATTTATATGAAAGAGAGGCCTAAACACCGTTTTTCCTATGAAAAAGAGACCTAAAACCCTCTTATCCAATGAAAAAGAGGCTTGAAAACCTATAAACTAATGGAAAAATGGCTTAAAAACCGCTTTCCTTATAAAAAATAGAGGCCTAAAAACCTCTTATCTAATGAAAAAAAGGCTTTAACACCGCTTTTCCTATGATAAAGATGCCCAAACACTGCTTTTCCTATGAAAAAGATGCCTAAACACTGTTTTTTATATGAAAGAGAGGCCTAAACACCGTTTTTCCTATGAAAAAGAGGCTTGAAAACCTCTAATCCAATGGAAAAATGGCTTAAAAACCGTTTTCCTTATGAAAAAAGAGGCCTAAAAACCTCTTATCTAATGAGAAAAAGGCTTTAACACCGCTTTTCCTATGAAAAAGAGGCCCAAACACCGCTTTTCCTATGAAAAAGAGGCCCAAGCACCGCTTTTCCTATGAAAAAGATGCCTAAACACTGTTTTTTATATGAAAGAGAGGCCTAAACACCGTTTTTCCCATGAAAAAGAGACCTAAAACCCTCTTATCCAATGAAAAAGAGGCTTGAAAACCTATAAACTAATGGAAAAATGGCATAAAAACCACTTTCCTTATGAAAAAAAGAGGCCTAAAAACCTCTTATCTAATGAAAAAAGGCTTTAACACCGCTTTTCCTATGATAAAGAGGCCCAAACACCGCTTTTCCTATGAAAAAGATGCCTAAACACTGTTTTTTATATGAAAGAGAGGCCTAAACACCGTTTTTCCTATGAAAAAAGAGACCTAAAACCCTCTTATCCAATGAAAAAGAGGCTTGAAAACCTATAAACTAATGGAAAAATGGCTTAAAAACCACTTTCCTTATGAAAAAAAGAGGCCTAAAAACCTCTTATCTAATGAAAAAAGGCTTTAACACCGCTTTTCCTATGATAAAGAGGCCCAAACACCGCTTTTCCAACGAAAAAGATGCCTAAACACTGTTTTTTATATGAAAGAGAGGCCTAAACACCGTTTTTCCTATGAAAAATGAGACCTAAAACCCTCTTATCCAATGAAAAAGAGGCTTGAAAACCTATAAACTAATGGAAAAATGGCTTAAAAACCGCTTTCCTTATATAAAATAGAGGCCTAAAAACCTCTTATCTAATGAAAAAAAGGCTTTAACACCGCTTTTCCTATGATAAAGAGGCCCAAACACTGCTTTTCCTATGAAAAAGATGCCTAAACACTGTTTTTTATATGAAAGAGAGGCCTAAACACCGTTTTTCCTATGAAAAAGAGGCTTGAAAACCTCTAATCCAATGGAAAAATGGCTTAAAAACCGTTTTCCTTATGAAAAAAGAGGCCTAAAAACCTCTTATCTAATGAGAAAAAGGCTTTAACACCGCTTTTCCTATGAAAAAGAGGCCCAAACACCGCTTTTCCTATGAAAAAGAGGCCCAAGCACCGCTTTTCCTATGAAAAAGAGGCCCAAACACCACTTTTCCTATGAAAAAGAGGCCCAAACACCGATTTCCTATGAAAAAGAGACCCAAACCAGCTTTTTCCATGAAAAAGAGGCCTAAACACTGTTTTTTATATGATAAAGAGGCCTAAACACTGCTTTTCCTATGTAAAAGAGGCTTGAAAACCTCTAATCCAATGGAAAAATGGCTTAAAAACCGCTTTCCTTATGAAAAAAGAGGCCTAAATACCTCTTATCCAATGAAAAAAAGGCTTTAACACCGCTTTTCCTATGAAAAAGATGCCTAAATACCATTACTTTTGAATTTTGGTGTTTAATTTGTTTAATTATTTATTGATTTCAGAGCCTTTATTCTGTCATGACACCGAATCTGTCTAAATTGAAAGAAGAGGTTGAAGAGGTTTTGGATGAGGATTTAATGAAGCAGCAGGCAGAACATGGGACTGTAGATGTTCAGGTCAGTCATTTAGGATTATCAAATCTGTTGACACTTTTGAACAATTTATAAAGAAATATGTTCTTTTTATTATTTGATTAAAAAACTTTTTTATTTTCCAGTCATATGCTCTATTCGTTATCTCTGTTATGAAAAAAATTTGCGCTCCAATTCGGGATAAAAGCGTGACTGATCTTACAAACTTGACTGATATTGTTGCCATTTTTAGAGGCATTCTTGAGGTAAGCGATGAAAAGAAAAAAATCCAAAATTATTTCTTTTTTAGACATTGAATATGATGAAATTGGACCTTATGAACTATTCGATAAAAGCGGTCACGCCTGAAATTTTGGCGAATCAACAGGAATATGAGAGGAAAAAGTTCAATGAATATGTTGAACTTCTTGGAGGTTAGAACGGAAATTGTTGTGTGGGGGATGAATTTAAAATATTTTTTTTTTTAGGCATTCTTCCCATTACTGAAGGATGGTTGAAGAGGAACAAAGAAAATTCTCAGAGCCTTTCTAATAATGAGATTCTTTATGGTGCCTTCATGGAATTGCTCACTTGGGGTGCAAATGAACCTTTGCCTGAGGTATTTTGAAAAAAAAATTGAATGTTTTAGTTGCTACCATCCTTTTTGGGCGTTTCTGGGAGTTCAAAAGTCCAAATCAAGCCACATTTTGAACTATTTTTGAAAGGGAAAAGATCCTTTTTAGCCAGATTTCGTAAATTTTTCAACAATAAAGACCCTTTCTTGACAGATTTTGACCCTTATTGACAAGAAAAGAGCCTTTTTGTTCTGATTTTTGACAAGTAAAGACAATTTTCAGTCTGATTTTCAACTTCTTAGAAAAGAAAACTGCCTTTTCAGCCTGATTTTGAACCTTTTTGACAAGAAAAAACACATTTCGGACTGATTTTGACCCTTATTGGCATGAAATTTAACAAGAAAAGACCCTTTTCAGCCAGATTCTGACCCTTTTTTGACACGAAAACATCCTTTTCAGCCGGATTCTGACCCTTTTTTGACACGGAAACACCCTTTTCATCCAGATTCTGACCCTTTTTGACACGAAAAAACAGGTTTCGGACTGATTTTGAACCTTATTGGCACGAAAACACCCTTTTCAGCCTGCTTCTGACCCTTTTTTGACACGAAAACACCCTTTTTAGCCAGATTCTGACCCTTTTTTTTTACACAAAAAACACCCTTTTAAGCCAGATTCTGACCCTTTTTTGACACGAAAACACCCTTTTCAGCCAGATTCTGAAACAAAAACACCCTTTTCAGCCAGATTCTGACCCTTTTTTGACACGAAAACACCCTTTTCAGCCAGATTCTGACCCTTTTTTGACACGAAAACACCCTTTTCAGCCAGATTCTGACCCTTTTTTGACACGAAAACACCCTTTTCAGCCAGATTCTGACCCTTTTTTGACGCGAAAACATCCTTTTCAGCCAGATTCTGACCCTTTTTGACGCGAAAACATCCTTTTCATCCAGATTCTGACCCTTTTTTGACAAGAAAACATCCTTTCTGACCCTTTTTGACACAAAAACACCCTTTTCAGCCAGATTCTGACCCTTTTTTGACACGAAAACACCCATTTCAGCCAGATTAACCCCCTTTTTATTGAGATTTTCTCTGAAGAGCCCTTTTTTTGCCAGATTTTAAACCTTTCAGCAATAATTTAATATACATAATCCCAGATTTTAATGTTGTACTATTTGCAGATAAAAATTTAAATGCCTTGGTGTACTCAAAATAATAACTTCACCCTAATTTATATTTCAGACCCTTTTCATGGATGCTCCGAGATTGAGTATTATCAAGCGGGAATACTATAATTTGATAATAGCCTCAAGTATAACGATCATTTCATTAAGTTGTTCTCCATCGGATCTCTCAACTGATACAACTTACAAAGAAGCGTTAAAGAAAAACGTTTCCGTTCTAATGAACGGAATTTCAACTGACGAGTACGTTTTGGTTTTATCATGTAAAATTGACATTTTCTCTTAAAAGGGCTCTTAAAATGATAATGCCGAATTTGAGCGAGCAAATAAAAAAGGAGGCGAACGACAAACTGACCGCAAAAGGGAAAGAGGTCATGTCCGACTTTATGGTGAAAGGAATGGAACAGCAGTTGATGGAGGTCATTTCACCGGAAAATAAGATAAGGTCATTGGTCGGTGAGTTGTTTTTAGATTTCTTGTGTTCATCTCTTAAGCTATTTTCAGGACGCCGGATAAACGACTACTTTAAAGCTTCACTCCTCTCATCGAGCGGCAATGGACCATTCCCTCTCGCTCTCATCCTCTTTCAAAACGAGCTCGAAACCCTCAATGCGAAATTCAAGCATCTCGTCATGTATAACATCAAAATCTGCGGCACGCAGTATACCAAAATCCTTCAATCCTAAACATTTCCATGATCTTTCAAAATTATCAGGTTCGTTGTTGCGAGGGCCCAGGGGCGGACTGGCCCGGGGGGGGGGCAGAGTCCCTAGGGGGGCGTAAGCTGTCCCCAGGGGTGTGTGGGAAAGCTCAAGATTTTTTTTTGTGTGCAAATATCCCCAAAAATTCGTGAAAAACTTCAAAATCAACATTTGTAAAGCCTAATTTTCGTCAAAAATAAGTAAAAACCTCGAAATCAACATGTGTGAAGCCTAATTTTCGTCAAAAAAAACCTCAATATCAACATTTAAAAGCCAAATTTTCGTCCAAAACCTCAAAATCAATCTTTTGTAAAGCCTAATTTTCGTCCAAAAACCTCAAAACATCATTTTAAGCAATTTCGTCAAAAATAAGTAAAAACCTCGAAATCACATTGTGAGCCTATTTTCGTCAAAAAACCTCAAATCAACATTTAAAAGCCAAATTTTCGTCCAAAACCTCAAAATCAATCTTTTGTAAAGCCTAATTTTCGTCCAAAAACCTCAAAATCAACATTTGTAAAACTCAATTTTGGTTTTAAAAAAAACCTCGAAATCAACTTTCAAAAGTCAAATTTTCGTCCAAAAACCTCAAAATCAACATTTAAAAAGCCAAATTTTCGTCAAAAACCTCAAAATCAATATTTGTAAAACCTAATTTTCATCAAAAAAAAAAAAAAAAAAAAAACCTCAAAATCAACAGTTATGATGCCTAATTTTCGTCAAAAAACCTCAAAATCAACATTTGTAAAGCTCAATTTTGGTTTTAAAAAAACCTCGAAATCAACATTTAAAAGCCAAATTTTCGTCCAAAAACCTCAAAATCGACATTTAAAAAGCCTAATTTTTGTCAAAAACCTCAAAATCAACATTTGTAAAACCTAATTTTCGTCCAAAAACCTCATATTCAACATTTATAAAGCCAAATTTTCGTCAAAAACCTCAAAATCAACATTTAAAAAGCCAAATTTTCGTCAAAAACCTTAAAATCAACATTTGTAAAACCTAATTTTCGTCCAAAAACCTCAAAATCGACATTTAAAAAGCCAAATTTTCGTCAAAAACCTCAAAATCAACATTTGTAAATCCTAATTTTCGTCCAAAAACCTCATATTCAACATTTATAAAGCCAAATTTTCGTCAAAAACCTCAAAATCAACATTTAAAATGCCAAATTTTCGTCAAAAACCTTGAAATCAACATTTGTAAAACCTAATTTTCATTAAAAAAAAATAAAAAATATAAATAAAAATAAAAATAAAACCCTCAAAATCAACATTTATGATGCCTAATTTTCGTCCAAAAACCTCATATTCAACATCTATAAAGCCAAATTTTCGTCAAAAACCTCAAAATCAACATTTATGAATGCCTAATTTTCATCAAAAAACCTCAAAATCAACTTTAAATTGGCAATTTTTTGTCTAAAACCTCAAAATCAACATTTTAAAACCCAAATTTCATTCAAAAACCTCAAAGTTAACATTCAAAACTTGCGAAGGCTTTAATTTGTTCAGAAGGGGGGCGCACTGTGAAAAAGTTTGGGAACCTCTGTTTTTGCCGAATATATTTTTCTAAGAGCCAATTTTCTGTCAAAATTTTCTGCGCCCCCTTAACTGAAAACCCACCCACACCCTAAGTTCCCAGTCCGCCCCTGCGATGGCCCACTGAATTTTTGAAAAATTGTTACTTAAAAACCTTTTTTATGACGTTTTCATGTACTTAATATTAATTTTTTTTGTTTTTTCAGTGAAATAAGTCACCATTTGAGAGACCCTGGATAGGTTTTCTTTGCGTAATTAGATTTAAAATTTGCTGTTCATTTAAGTAGACTTCTTTTTGAAGAATAAAATTTTTTTAATAGTTTCATACTTTTAATGCATGCTTAAATATTAATCTAGTTGTATTATTTTAACATGAACCCTAATAAGGGCTGCAAAACCCAAAAAAAATTTTTGAAAATAAGATACCTATTTTAACCATGAATTATGAAATTTTTAAATGAAAGACTGGAAGTGGAGAAAGTCTTTTTTGTATGGAAAACCCTCGGTTTTTTTTCGGGCCAGGCAAAAAATATTAAAGTTAATAATTCTTGGTGCAGGTGCCTGGTAATGCCACACTTGGATAGTTCCTTAACCCTAGGTACCGATCAAAACTGTGATTTAACGTTAAAATAGCTTGGTGTTTATAGATTATAGTCCTTAAAATGGACTCAAAATATAAAAAGAAGACTATAAGGAACATATAGACTTTAAAAAAATCTTTTTTCTTTATTTTCTGGCCTCCTAAATTAAGATTTAATTCCATTCGTTTCTATGCATTTACTTTTTTAAATACTGATTTCTCTAAACACCAAGCTCTGAGATAAGTAGTCACTCACTTTTATTTCCTAATACAAAAAATTATATTTAATTATTGAACTGAAAGAGAAAATTTTATAAAATTCTTTCATTAAAATTCCTTTGTTATTGTGTAAATACAATATTTTTTTGTCATAAATATAAAATATTTTTTGTCATTTTTTTGTTTTCTTTGTAGATCTCCTCTATTCTGGTTCCAATGGCACCCCTTGGAGCGCTAGCTGGTTGGGGAGGTGGATGATTGTAGGGGTGGTATTCGCATAGTATTGGGGTTATAATAAAAAGAACGCATTAACTCTTAAATTAGTTATAATATTTTAATATTTACAAAAGAATTCGCTTATTTATAAACAAACACAATAAATTTTAATAATATTACATATAAAATTGCAAAGTCCTAACTAATTAACAGTATATTTACAAAAAAAGCAGACCAAAAGACAATATAAAACTTGAAATATTACACAAATAAGAAAGGAAAATGGAAATTTCCCGTCATTTATGCGACTCAATATCCATATTTTACAACATTACATTAATTAGTATTTTATTTTCCAAACAAGATGTTACTTATAAATAAAAATAAAAAAAGCTCTTATTTACAAAAAGATAAATTGCATCATGAGATAAATCGTTTATTTTAACTGGAGATAAGTCTATTAACAAACGTGGTTTTATAAAAAAAAAATTTCTTTGTTGGTTGAGGATAACAGTTGGAAGGTTTCGTCTCCTAAATTTTATTTCTTCCACATTTTTTGTGGGTCAAAGTTAATTTCATTTCATCACCACGTAATTCTAAATTTAAAATCAATTAAAAAATAAATATCAATTTAAATATAAATAATTAACTTAACACACAAAGCACCCATGAACGAGAATTATAATGGAGAACCTGAAAATAGCCTCTTTAGTCTTGTGATAGTGAAAGGTTATAAATTTAGAAACAAAATCTGCACAATCTGTGCTTGATTACTTTTTTATAAATCCAAGAAAATGTGATCACTTAAATTAATTTTTTAATTATTTAAATTACAACACATATCACATATGTACATTGGAGAAAATTCATATTTAACAAGCGATTTTAAGCAAAAAATCAATGTTCAATCAACAAGGACACGAAAAAACAATTTTTCAACAAAGGTCAATAAAAGTATTTTTTGTAATATCTCTATTTTTGTTTTATAAATATAATAAATTGAAAATTATATATTTCTTAAAATATAAATATAGTATTTTTTTTATTTAAATTTTTTTTACATGATTGCGATTTGTTGCATTTTCTCTTTGTGTATGAGCTCCTCACGTTTTTTCACTTGCTTCCTTTCTTTGGCTCTTCGGTTTTGGAACCAAATTTTAACCTAAAAAAAGAATAAAATTAGAATATAAGCAAGTGGAGAATTTATGAAATGGTAAAAAATTTAAGGAGAGTAGTGGAGGGTTGAGTAGTTCGATTTTTTTCGTAGAGATGGCAGTAGATGTACAAAAGGCGGTGACGATCGGAAGAAAGGAAAAAAACCTGAAAATTTCAAGTCGATCGGTCCAGAGAGGTATTGAAGTTCATTCCACATTTTGCAGGATTGGCGGATTGGGACGAGACCTTAGGGAGGATGAAAAAGGGAATTTCTTACTTGTCTTTCCGAAAGGCCAAGGGATGTGGCAAGTTCGGCTTTTCTTCTAATCGTGATGTAACGGCTGTAATGAAATTCCTTCTCCAATTCTAGCCGCTGATGGTCTGTGTAAACCACTCTGTACTTATCTTTTGTTCTTGTTTTACCTGAAAGCAGACAAAAAAAATTAAAAATAAGAGACGTTTTCTTATAAAAGCTTTAAAAACCTCGTACCGACGAATCTATTCATCCTATCTTCTTAATATTAGCATATTTGAAATCAGCTCGTCAAAATCTACAAGATGTGCTATTTTTTGGAAAAATTAAGTTTTTGTGGAACAATACATTTCCTATTTTTTCGAAAAAAAAAGAAAAAAAAAAATTGTTTCCTAAGAAGTGGCAAAAAGAGGAAACTACTTTGAGGTTGATAGTCCAGTCAATCTAAGCCCGAAAAGGGCAAATAAAAAAAATAAATGTATTTTGTTTATCTACGGAAATTTGTAGGGGTAGGTCCCCTGATTAACCACAAAAAAGTCCCCTACCGAAACCCGTAGGGAAAAGTGTCTAGAGCGTTTTTAAGGTTATTTTTTTCGTTTTTCCTGCCCCCACCCCAACCTGTTGGTCGTTAATTGATTCTCGATAGTTGATTTTAAATGGAAATTGAATTCTCTACAACGTTTACTTAGTACGCTTTTTTGATAGGATATCTCCTTCCTTTATTTTTTCCGACTTTTCTAAAATCTGACTTTTTTCATAGGAAAAACTCGAAAATCCCGCTTTTTTGTCGCCACGTAGCTCAGGAATGGTTGGTCTTACAAAAAAATATTATTAAATCAAATTTGCAGCAAATTTTATAGGCTTTAATTTTGTTTTTATAAAATTTTTTGAAATTTCAATTTTTGAATGAAATTTGTTTTTAAATTTTTTGAAATTAACCCCAACCCCTGCCTATTGATTGTTAATTGTTTTTTGAGAGTCGTTTTTTAAAGGTAATTAAATCCTCTACAACTTTTATTAAGTGCACGTTTTTGATTAAATGACGTCTTCTGTCCTTTAGAGGTCAAAATAGAAACACCGGTTTTTTTGCGACCTCGTAGCTCAGAAACGTTTGGTCCTACGAAAAAATCTTATTAGCTCAAAACTATAGCAAATTAAATTATCTTTAATTTAGTACTAAAAATTATTTCGCCTACGACTAACGGTTTTCGAGATATTGCAGAAAAAACGAGTCACCTTAAAAACGCTCTGGACGCCAATCCTCATGGGTTTCGGTAGGGGACCTTTTTGTGGTTTATCAGGGGACCTACCCCTACAAATTTCCGTAGATAAACAAAATACCTTTTTTGGCCAGAACTGGGTTATTTTAAATAGGAACTGTCACGCTTTGAATCGATTTTACGCTTGATTTTCAGCACCTTGATAATTGATTCCCATCTTATTTAAAATAAAGCAAAGCCGATCGATTTTCAAGTCAAATTTCTAGCGGAATACAAGACTTTAGCTAGGAGAAAAAAAAGTGGGGTTTTCCAATTGCTGGTATAATTAGGGTAATAAAATAAAGAAAAAGATTTTGAAAAGATGTGGTGAAACATAGGAAGCGAGTGGCCGTTATCGTGTTTTGTGAGCGAGTTAAGCCTCGGATAGCGGTGATATCGGAGATGAAAGAAGCCGCTTCATGTCATGTTACCGACGGCTAAGCTCTACTATCTAACTACTTATCTACGACCAAAATGGCTCCCACTACACCTGCCTCTTTCAACAATTTACGTGCCGGTACCGAGAGATGAGAAACCTCGTACCGCACACGGAATTCCTTCCCTAGATTTCTCAAAAAGGTGACCGTTGAACCTTTTTCCCTGGAGTTTGAACCCTTTTTCCTTGGTTTGAACCATTTTCCTCCTTATATTTTAAACCTTTTCTCGTTGATTTTGAACCTTTTTCTTTTATTTTGAAACTTTTTCGCTTGGTTTTGAACCCTTTTTTGTTGATTTTGAACCTATTCTGCTTGGTTTTGAACCCTTTTTCGTTGATTTTGAACCATTTTTCCCTTGATTTTGAACCTTTTCTTCTTGATTTTAAACCTTTTTTCGTTGATTTTGAACCTTTGTTCCCCCTTGATTTTGGATTTTGAACCTTTTTTCGTTGATTTTGAACCATTTTCCCTTGATTTGAACTTTTTTTCCTTGATTTTGAACCTTTTCTCCTTGATTTTAAACCTTTTTTCGTTGATTTTGAACGTTTTTTCCCTTGATTTTGAACCTTTTCTTCTTGATTTTAAACCTTTTTTCGTTGATTTTGAACCTTTTTTCCTTGATTTTAAACCTTATTTTGAACCATTTTCCCTTGATTTGAACCTTTTCTCTTTGATTTTAAACCATTTTTCGTTGATTTTGAACGTTTTTTCCCTTGATTTTGAACCTTTTCTTCTTGATTTTAAACCTTTTCTTCTTGATTTTAAACCTTTTTTCGTTGATTTTGAACCTTTTTTCCCCCTTGATTTTGGATTTTGAACCTTTTTTCGTTGATTTTGAACTATTTTCCCTTGATTTGAACTTTTTTCCCTTGATTTTGAACCTTTTCTTCTTGATTTTAAATCTTTTTTCGTTGATTTTGAACCTTTTTTCCCCCTTGATTTTGGATTTTGAACCTTTTTTCGTTGATTTTGAACAATTTTCCCTTGATTTGAACTTTTTTTCCCTTGATTTTGAACCTTTTCTCCTTGATTTTAAACCTTTTTTCGTTGATTTTGAACGTTTTTTCCCTTGAGTTTGAACCTTTTTCTTTGATTTTGAACCTTTTCTGCTTGGTTTTGAACCCTTTTTCGTTGATTTTAAACTGTATATATAGAAAAGACCACTTTCAGTTCGATTTTGACCCTTTTTAACAAAATAAAAAGACCCTTTACAGCCTAATTTTCAACTTTAATAAGAAAAGTCCCAGTTTCACCCAGATTTAGACCCTTCTTTGGCAAGAAAAGACCCTTTTTGGCCTAATTTTGAACCTCCATTTGACAAGAAAAAAGAATTTTTAGGGAGATTTCGTACCTTTTTGACAATAAAAAGACCCTTTTCACCCTGATTTAGACCCTATTTTTCAAGAATAGACCCTTTTTCGCCTAATTTTGAACCTCCATTAGACAAGAAAAAAGAATTTGTTGGAAGATTTTGCACCTTTTCGACAAGAAGAGCCCTTTTAAGCCAAAGTTTAAACCTTTTTTCACAAGAAAATGCTCCACTATTTGCAGACAAAAATTTAAAAGTCTTGGTGTACGAATTTCTAGGTCCCAGACTTTTCCTCTTCCAGTCATATACTAATTGCGAGTTGAGATGGCCGAGAACCGGAACGAAAAATTCGATTATTACCTCGGTCCGTTTATAATATGCGTAAATAATGTAAGAAAACTATGTTGACAACTACCGTCTCATTTCTAAATGGTTTGAAAGAGTCAATGATCGGTCATGGTTACCTGCTTAGGGTAGCCCGACAACTCGAACAGGTTGTCAAAACATGAAAACTCTCGGCTATTTGTCAACTCTGACTTGAAACACGTCTCCGTAGGCAAAAGAGACCTTTTTCTTCTCTAAGTAACAAGTCAACTGTGGACAACACTAAAGAACTCCCTACCCCCTGTTGTACGCTGCTGAAGGACGGTGCCTTTCTCCAGAAATCTCAATTTTTGGGAGGGCGGAACGCTACCGTGTTCGGTGTTTGTAGCCCCCTGACCTTTCCTATGAAAATTTACCAAAAATCTTGCATTCGAGGCTGGGTCGGATAGGCCCACCGGGAGATCGGGAAATTCCCGAAGGCTGCAGGGCCGATCATCCCCATTTTGATCCTTTTTTAGACACTAGGAGCCGGTTTAGCTTGATTTTTGATCTTTTGTAGACACTAGGGGCCGGTTTAGCTTGAATTTGGATCTTTTTAGACAGTAGGGGCCGGTTTAGTTTGTATTTTGATCCTTTTTGGACACTAGGGGCCAATTTAGTTTGTATTTTGATCCTTATTGGACACTAGGGGCCGGTTTAGTTTGTATTTTGATCCTTTTTGGACACTAGGGGCCCGTTTAGTTTGTATTTTGATCCTTTTTGGACACTAGGGGCCCGTTTAGTTTGTATTTTGATCCTTTTTGGACACTAGGAGCCGGTTTAGCTTGTATTTTGATCCTTTTTGGACACTAGGGGCCGGTTTAGTTTGTATTTTGATCCTATTTGGACACTAGGGGCCGGTTTAGTTTGTATTTTGATCCTTTTTGGACACTAGGGGCCGGTTTAGTTTGTATTTTGATCCTTTTTGGACACTAGGGGCCGGTTTAGCTTGATTTTTGATCTTTTTTAGACACTAGGGGCGGCTTAGATAGTATGTACATATTTTGATCCTTTTTGGACACTGGGGGCCGGTTTAGTTTGTATTTTGATCCTTTTTGGACACCTGGGGTCCATTTTAGCTAGGTTTTTGATCTTTTTAGAACACAAGGAAGGGGCCCTTTTAAACTAGATTATTTTTCTTTGTGACGAAAAGGTCCTTTTTTAACTTGATTTATGATTAGAGCGCGCATTATTTGTTGTTTTGTTTTTTTTGGCTACTCGGAAATATTGATGAACCTTAGATAGTTTTCCGAATCATAAAGAGTAGGTTATTTTAGCCAAGATCCTTTTTTGCACGTTTTGAGGGTTATTGCATGCTTTTGCATTTTTTAGAGTTTTATGCAAAATTTAGCTTTTTTTTTCTTCTGTTTTAACCAAAAAAAAGGGAATTTTATGGCGTCGGCATTGCCATCAGCCAAGGGCTCTAATTTTTACGTTTAAGTTCAACGTCAAATTCGAACCCACATCAAAAATTTCTATTTTTCTTGATAAAAAAATTCCGAAGGTTCAAAAAAGGGTGTTATCAAGTTCGAAGAAAACGGACTTTGAACCCACAATGAATAAAAATCCTATTCTATCCTTCGAAAACTTAATTTTTAAATTTTAATTTTTATATTATTATTATTATTATTATTATTTTTTTTTTTTTTTTTACCTACCTACCTATATTGTAATTGAATATAGATAGGGGATAATTACAGTTTTTAGCTGACTTTTAAGAGTGTACTAAAGGCCCCCGGTTTTAGCTATCTCCGAACCTGTATCTCCGGTTGTACTCAAAATTTTTCTGTGAAAATTTTTTTCATTTTTTTAAATTAAATGGCGATCAACTAGCTTGCTCTTAAAAAACATTTCGCTAGGAGAAAAAATAGAATACCTAATCTTATTCTCCGATTTGCTCCCGAACTTATGAACCGATTTTCGATTTTTTGGTATCGTTTTTTCTAATATCTTTTGAAGATACTCCTAATGGAGTCGAATTTGATTTTTTTAAATTTAAACAAGACATAAAATCAAAAATCTGGAAAAATATTTTTTTGGAGCACATTAGTAGTTCGGCATTTAAAAATCAACGAAATTTAAAAAAATAATTGTTAAAAATTTTTGAGTAGAACCGGAGATAATCGGAGAATACTAAAACCGGTGCTTTTAATACACTCTTAAACTTTAATCCTATACACACGTAGGTAAATAAAACGTAGGTAGCAGTTTTATATACAGTTTGTGACATTTAAAAATAAACATTTCGCGTTTTTGCATGTTTTGACTTGTTTGTAGCACGTTTTTTTTTTGTTTTTAAATGCACGAAAATCCCCGCTCTAATGATCCTTTGGGAAAGTAGGCCTTTTAAACCAGATTTTGTTCCTTGACTATGAAAAGGGCCCATTTAGCTTTATTTGATCCTTTATGGGCATTAGGGGCAATTTTTACCTCGATTTTGGGACATAAGGGATCCTTTCAGTTAAATTTTTCCTTTACGACTTTTTAGCTCGTCTTTTAACTTTCTCAAAGAGAAGTTATTGTATTACCGTCGGATTCGGGTTTTTGGGGAAGGGTCTTCCAGACCCCCTAGGGTCAAACTGACTTTTGATCTTTGCCGGACATGACTTTGTCTGTGGTGCCGGCCGTCCGGCCGTCCGTCGCCTTTTTTTCTCGGAACACTTCACGGCCACAATTTTCATCCGATTTTCACGAAATTTTCACACAATCTTCCTTTCGTGGTTATCTTGAAAGTGACGAGAGCGATTTTTGAAATTCGACAAAATGGCGGAGATATGTCTGTCTAAAGTTTGCAAAAATGTGCTACGGACTTTCTACCGGTCCGATCTTCACCAAATTTTAACCAAATAATCTTCACGTGATCCCGATTAAATTTCATTAACTAATTAGGTAATTAATTATGTAATTAGGTAATTATGACTAATTAACTTAATTTTCCCATTTTCATAAAATTATCGCCAAATTCAAGTTATGATTGAAAAAAAAATTTTTTTTTCAAAAATTAATTAATTAACTAATTAGGTAATTATATTGAGTTTGAGTGAAATTATTCCCATTTTCATAAAATTATCACCAAATTCAAGTTATGATTGAAAAAAAAAATTCTCAAAAATTAATTAATTAACTAGGTAATTAGGTAATTATAATGTGTATGAGTGAAATTAGTACCATTTTCAGAAAATTATCACCAAAAAGTTATGTTAGAAAAAAAAGGATTCATTTCCCCCGAAATTTATGGATCCCCCGAAATCTGTAGACCTTTGAGAAAGTTCGTGTCTCTGGGCAAGCTCCAGGACCAATACTTAGCTTGGTTTTTGATCGTTTTTCAACACGAGCGGCCCTTTATATCTGGATTTCATTTTTTCACTACAAAACGGCCACTTATATATTAATATTCCCAAGGGTGGGGGTGGGGGGGTGATAATTTCTGGTGGTTTTACCCTGAAGAGAAAGTTAAAAATTATGATTTATGATGGATTTGAAACTTGACACTGGTTTCGAAAAGCAACAGTTGGATTCGTTAACGTTGTTGGGATGTGCGGTTGTTTGCGTGGAATGAGGAGGGTGTCGGTGGGGTGGGGGAGGGGTGGGGGAGTGACTGCGGAGGAAGTGGTTGTTGGCAATTATTGGAAGCTCCCTTTAACTACACCCTCGGGAGACATTTTCAGACCCGCTCAGATTTGTCCCGTTTAGCATCGTCTCTTCCTCTCCGCTTTTCCCCTCCGCCCACGCCATTTCGTCCCCCCTCGGAAAGCAGCTCTTATTTAATATTTCCTCTCCCTTGGATTGTCACTTCTCACTTCTTAATCGGCTTAGGCCCTACGACATTAAATCAAGGCAGTGTATCATCCGATAATGGCTCCCAAGCCGCACATACCGACCCTCGAACCTCTGATTGACCGTCTCGCACCGAAAACTCCCGGCGCCGCCTTTCGATCTCTTTTCCCTTCGCTCGCAAACAACAAAACGAGAATTTCCTCCGATATAGCACATAAAAAGTTTGACCTCATTCCAGGTGCTACCAACACGATTAGGGTGACCAGATGGTACGAATTGTGCGTGATTTTACCTTATTCAGGGGCGGACTGGGACCTTAGGGTGCGGGTGGGTTTTCAGTTAATGGGGCGCCCGGATGAATTTAACAGAAAATTGGATTTTAGAAAAATATATTCAGCAAAAACAGAGGTTCCGAAACTTTTTCTCAAATTTCACAAATTAAACAAATTAAAACCTTTGCCCACCTCCCCCCCTAAAGTTTTGAATGTTAACTTTGAGGTTTTTGGATGAAATTTGGGTTTTAAAATGTTGATTTTGAGGTTTTTGACAAACGAAATTGCACTTAAAACGTTGATTTTGAGATTTTTTGACAAAAATATTTGCTCTTATAATTATGATTTTGAGGTTTTTGACAAAAAATTGTCAATTTAAAGTTGATTTTGAGGTTTCTGGACGAAAATTAGGCACAATAAATGTTAATTTCGAGGTTTTTTGACGAAAATTAGGCTTTAAAAGTGTTGATTTTGAGGTTTTCGGACGAAAATTAGGCATCATATATGTTTATTACGAGGATTTTTTAACCAAAATTAGGCTTTAAAAATGTTGATTTTGAGGTTTTTGACGAAAATTTGGCTTTTTAAACGTTGATGTCGAGGTTTTTGGACAAAAATTAGGCTTTAAAAATGTTGATTTCGAGGTTTTTTGACCAAAATTTGGCTTTTTAAATGTTGATTTTGAGGTTTTTGACAAAAGAAACTGCACTTAAAACGTTGATTTTGAGATTTTTTGACAAAAGTTGGACTCACAACCATGATTTGGAGGTTTTTGACGAAAAATTGTCAATTTAAAGTTGATTTTGAGGTTTTTGGACGAAAATTAGGCATCTTAAATGTTAATTTTGAGGGTTTTTTTTTGTTTTTGTTTTTTAATGTTGATACGAAAATTAGGCATCATAAATGTTGATTTCGAGGTTTTTTTACCAAAATTAAGCTTTAAAAATCTTGATTTTGAGGTTTTTGGACGAAAATTAGGTTGTCCCCCCCCCCGGGCCAGTCCGCCCCTGACCTTATTCGTACCTGCCGGGCAATAATAATCTACAGTGATATTCAAGCCAGATTTTGAACTTGTTTCGACAAGAAATACACTTTTCGGACGGATATTGAATCTTTTTTTGAAAAGAAAAGACCCTCTTCAGCCAGATTATGACCCTTTTTTGACAAGAAAAGACGCTTTTCAGATAGATTTTGACCCTTATTTGACTAGAGAGGCCCTTTTCTGCCAGATTTTGACCCTTTTTGACAAGAAAAATCCCATTTCTGCCAGATTTTAACCCTTTAAGACAAGTAAAGACCCTTTTCAGCCAACTTATGGCCTCTAAAAAAGGTGATTTCTGCAGAAAGATTTCACACAGATGGACATTTTGAACGAGTCTGTTGGTTTTGTGAGGCTAATAGGATGCGTTGCAGTTTAATTTATCAGTAGAGCAGTAAAGATGGATGATAATAGCGAGATAGTTACCTTAATGTATCAATTAAAAGCAGCAGCTTCGAGGGGTAGGAAGGGAGAGGGAAACGTCTATTTGCGTGTAGGATAGTCGGTTGTAAAACTTTCCATCGCTTGAGTTACAACAGAGATAATAAAATTTTATGGTTTGCTGTAATTGAAGGCGCTCCGTGGATTAATCCCACTTGATCAAATCAACCCTTCAAGACACGAACTTCAAAATGTTAATTTTTTTTATCTCATATATGCTAATTATTTCTTTCTTTCAAAATAAGTGTCAATTTTGATTTGTGAAATGTGCAATTTCTGGAGAAAAGAGGAGATGAGCGATATTTGAGAATGTTTTTGTCAGGGTTTGCTCCAGACCGGTCTTTTTTTTATCTTTCCCAAGTGCCTGTGGTCTATGTCAATTTTTATGATAAAAGTTCATTCGCGTTTCTTTTACGACCTAAACTGTTAACAATTTGCATCGTGATAATGCTAAATAAAGAGCGAATATGGGAAGTGGATATTTTTGTTTGGAGACCGTGAGATCCCTGAGGAACTAGAAGGAAAGCAGGCAGACAATGGCCCTTTGTCCGAGGATTACTTGGGATGACATTTATGACATATTTTCACGATATTTTCCCTTCGAATGAAATACAACTTGAATAATTTGAGCTTTTATTTTCAAAATCTTCGGCCAAAATTCAAGTCGATTTCGAAATCCAACAATGCCAAACGGGAGAACATTTAAATGGGCGACGTCTAATCGAGCCCAAATCACTTTTATCCAAATGAGCCCAATGTGAAATGAGCCCACCCCTATCATAAGCCCTCCGTGAGATATACCAAAAGAGCCCACTGCATTTTTATCCAAAAGAGCCCACGATTGAGGCTTACCAAATGAGCCCATAAGTTATTTACCTATAAAACTTCAAGCCACAACTCGCTCACTGGGGATGGGGGGGAACTCGGACGATCGACGCGGTAGTATAGTGTTTCACCATGCACGCGGATCACCTGAAACTCGGACGATGCATCAAGGATGAACCGAATGCTTGAAATCCCATTTTTTTATTTAACCCATAGAGTCGATAAAACCATCAACTTTTTTCAAAAAACTCTAAAAATGTCAACAAAAAAAAAACCGAAAAACAAAAAATGAACTTCGAAATCCTATGTAGATTTTGAACGCTTAAAGTCTCAGAAAAATATTGTATTTAATGAATATTTGTCATAAAATTGTCCCAAATGCCCGAAAAACACGTCAGAAGTCAAAAAAACACGTGTTAGGTCTTCGATTTTGCCACTTTTGCCCCAGTTCAGGTGGGCTCATATCACATTTCCAAACATCTCGGCTTATCAGTGTGGACGGTGGAAAGGGCTCAATATCTGGACATCGGGTAATCCCCCTTCCTCTTGGGCTCTTTTGGTATGGATTTGGGCTCGATTAGAGCCTGCCCATTTAAATGACCTACACGATGCTTCCCATGCTGCTAGTTTGGGCCATTTAAATTAAATGACATGAGCACCAAGGATAACTTACGAGTTAGTTTTTTTCCTCTCGCGAGCAAAGCTCTGATTTTTAAAATATGTAGTTAAATAGCTCTCAGCTACTTACTCAGGAAACTTCACGTATCCCTCCCCCCAATGTAGATTTCTGCAGAAAAACACAAATCTTCACCAAAATTTCACCATATGTAGGGCCAGTAGGTTATTGATAGGAACGCGGCAATCTAAATCGTCGGTCGAAAAACCGCCTATCTTTCTCACCATATACCAGAGAACTGTGCGAGTCATAGGGCGAGATGTGGCCAACCAGAGGTGCCCGAAAATGACCAATTTGATGGCTTTATCAGCGATTTGCCTAATCCAGAGCATGGGCGACTTGAGCTATCAAAAGGCACCGAGACAATTCCATCCGCCGGCCAAACTCGTAGACAAAAGAAAGAATAAAACGGATTCCGGTCGAATTATGTAGATACCTGCGAGGTTCGCCAACTGAAGTACCTTGACCTCTTTAGCCTACCTACGATTTGAATGGTTCCTATTGATTCCTTAATCTTAAGACGGTATTAGGCACTAAAAAACGCTTAAGAAGTCTACCTGGGCTTCCCTAGGTATAATATTGTGTAAAGAACTGCTTAGACTGGTTCAAAATAACGGTTTTATTGTTAATATTGTAAAGGAAAAAAAAAGGGTAATATTAACTTTTAGAGCACTTTTCAAGGAGACCAATGTTTTTTCTACTTAATTCAACAAAAAAAGTATAAGAAAAAAATTTGTCATTTCTGTTGTTCCATCTGCTTTGAGGGAGAAAAGAGAGAAAAATAAAATGTTTTTTAAAAGTTTCTACTCAAGATTTACGTGGGAGAGCAATAAAAAGGCAAGTCTTAATCATCGATTTTGAGGGGAGGGGAGTAGAAGTCGCTGGTTCTGGAGTCCAAATATGTAAATTGGAATGAGCGGAGGTAGGGAGGAAGAGACGGTAGTCCCTCCCAAGTCAATTCTGATAGGGCGATTCCATTCAAGATGGCGACTGAGCGGCATGTTTTAAATAATCATGATCTTTTATTGCTCCGACTCAACCACCATATACACACGAATCGCCCGTAACTCGGCGTTTATGACCTCTGATAGAATCTCAAGCCACCATAAAACTACACGCTCCGTCCACTCCGACACGCCAATGGCGTCATAATTTATAAATTCGGCCTCGGGGCATTTTATTGGCCCTAATTAGACTGGAGGGGTTAGGAGGGAATAAAATTAAGGACAGCTCTTTCCTCTCCTATTAACACCAATTTTGTCCCTACAGAGAAAATTTGTTTTTAAGAATAAATTATTGCGTTTAAAAGAGAAAGTGCAGAATCTGAGGTAATCGACGCATCGTTTTCGAGAATCGAGATATAGGCGAAAAAGTGACATTTTTGACCTTAAACTCCCAGACAGAATACCACTTCTCATCAGTGTTGCCATTTTGGGCGATTTATTGCAAATTGGGCTACCTTTATAGAATCTAGCAACCCTGTATTCCGACAAAGTTGGGCTTTTAACTGTGTTTCCAGTTTGGGTGATTTATAACAAATTGGGCTACTTTTGTTAGCCCAATCAGGCAACCCTGATATCTGACAAAGTTGGGCTTTTGACAGAGTTTCCAGTTTGGGCGATTTATAGCAAATTGGGCTACTTTTATAAAATCTAGCAACCCTGGATTCCGACAAAGTTGGGTTTTTAACTGTGTTTCCAGTTTGGGCGATTTATAACAAATTGGGCTACTTTTGTTAGCCCAATCAGGCAACCCTGATATCTGACAAAGTTGGGCTTTTGACAGAGATGCCAGTTTGGGCTACTTTTATAAGGCCCAATCTGGCAACTCTGATACCTGACAAAGTTGGGCTTTTGATAGAGTTGCCAGTTTGGGCGATTTATAAAAAATTGGGCTACTTTTATAAGGCCCAATCTGGCAACTCTGATACCTGACAAAGTTGGGCGTTTGCTAGAGTTGCCAGTTTGTGCGATTTATAACAAATTGGGCTACTTTTATAAGGCCCAATCTGGAAACTCTGTAATCCGACAAAGTTGGGCTTTTGACAGAGTTGCCAGTTTGGGCGATTTATAACTAATTGGGCTACTTTTATAAGACCCAATCTGGCAACTCTGTAATCCGAAGTTGGGCTTTTGACTGTGTTGCCAGTTTGGGCGATTTATACAAATTGGGCTACTTTTATAAGGCCCAATCTGGAAACTCTGTAATCCGACAAAGTTGGGCTTTTGACAGAGTTGCCAGTTTGGGCGATTTATAACTAATTGGGCTACTTTTATAAGACCCAATCTGGCAACTCTGTAATCCGAAGTTGGGCTTTTGACTGTGTTGCCAGTTTGGGCGATTTATACAAATTGGGCTACTTTTATAAGGCCCAATCTGGAAACTCTGTAATCCGACAAAGTTGGGCTTTTGACAGAGTTGCCAGTTTGGGCGATTTATAACAAATTGGGCTACTTTTATAAGGCCCAATCTCGAAACCCTGTAATCAGACAAAATTGGGCTTTTGACAGAGTAGCCAGTTTGGGCGATTTGTAACAAATTGGGCTACTTTTATAAGGCACAATCTGGCAACCCTGTAATCTGACAAAAAGTTGGGCAAAAGCCCAAGTCAAAAGACTGTGTTGCCAGTTTGGGCGATTTATTGCAAATTGGGCTACCTTTGTAAGGCCCAATCTGGCAACCCTGTAATCTGACAAAGTTGGGCTTTTGACTATGTTGTCAGTTTGGGCGATTTATTGCAAATAGGGCTACGTTTCTAAGTCTAAATCTGCCAACCCTGCTTCTCATCATCCAGAAACTCCAAGAATAGACAGCACCTTATTTCCGGAAATTGCAAAATATTTGAGCATTGTTTAGGTCGCAAAAAGAAATGAGAACTCTGGCAAACTAAAAATTTTTGTTTCTGCAGAAACTGACGTTTTGTAGATAGTGAGATTGATGGATCGGAAAAAAATGAATTTAATAGAGAGGCTCTTAAAATTTTGCTATCTCTCGGTTTCTAATTCAGTTTTATTCCATTTATTAAATATATAAAACTGATTTGAGTGAGATTCATTGTGTACGTAGTAAGGGAGCAAACTTCCGGGAGTGGAGTTTCCGTGGGATGAGATAAAAAAAAGGGCTCCAGAGGGCTCTTCAGCTCGTGGGTTCCCAACAGCCGAAGAATGAACACGTGACCGAGCATGAAAAATGTCCGAAAACAAAAACAAACCTGGAAGTCGGGGGCTTGTCGGCACGGCTACTAATAAAAAGTTTTCCCTCTCTACTACCTGCAATTGTACCGAGGCCAAAAGTCGAGTGTTAATAGCTCGTCCCCCTACAATAAAAATTTATTACTACTTACAGAGAATCTCGATATAGGTACCTCCTTTTTCGACGACATTCCGTTTCCATGGGGTTCTTAGAAAGAGAGAAAAACGTCCAGCCCCGAAAAAAGGACGCCGAAAATACGCCTCATCCGAAACAAATGTCAAAAGTTGAAAGACTTGTCATCTTGACCCTCAACCACCCTTCGGCGTCCTCCCCTTCTAATCCTTCCTCGCCTTTTAACTGAGAATAAACATAAAACAAACAAAAACGAGAAGGAAAAACATTGCGCTGTCTCAAAGGAAGTTGCAAAGAGAGATTTAAAAACTCGGATCACGCTAGAGAAGCTGCTAATTGCTGAAAGGGAAGATCAAACAGTTGAAAAGTACTCCGGCTCGCGGAAAGGAAATATTGACTCGCCTTTTAACACGACCAATCTAAGCGAATAGTGAACATAAAGCAGATTTACAAAGTAGCCACGAAATTCCGGTTTTCCCCGTCGTTTCCAGCCTAGCAACATCATCTTTTTGGTCGTCTGGTTAAATGTGACTTTATTAGCGCTCCAAGCGGCTTCTTTCATAAACCTCTTGTAAACATTAACCAATTTCTTGGCCCAATATTGGGAGTGCAAGGACCTTAAAACTGGAGAGAATGGCCCTAATTTCATGGCGATTGCTCCACCGGGAGCTCCAACATCCAACTTTCGCGGTGAATTCTTCTAATCTGAAATGGCTCCTGACAAAATTTGACCTGAATTTAACGGAAAGTTTTTGAAATCATCGAAAATTAAGTGACCAAAAAACTTACTTTCATATGAAGTTTATACCGTGTATGGAGTTCATGTTTGAATTTTTTGCTAAATGTGTCCCAGGAGGGTCCGGGTAGGTTTTCCCGCCATTTTTTTGTGTTTAAGTTTGTTTTCGTCATTTTAAACTAACTGAACTGTTATAATGAAGTCAGGTTGGGATTTTTATCACCCTATAGTGTGAAACTTGTTAACTACTCCTGATACGATAAGTGATAGCTGTATTCATCTATTTTCCCCCTTGTTGTTCTACCAGATGATAGTACTCCTTCATATCCCCAGAGATAGCGCTGATATCATAATAGACGAAAAATTGCACCCGAGGAAGGCAATGTATGGGTGCGAAGGGACGGTCAGGTAAGATCAAGTGAGGTAGCAAAGATAGAGTTTGAAAATTCAATTAAGACCTATTAGAACGACCGTATTGAATAAACAAGGTCCGGCATGAGTCCCAAAGAAGGAAGACTGAATGGAACAGTTGGGGTGAATACGATAGGGGGAAGGGTCCAAGAGTAAACACCTCTTTTAAACAAGATAAAAGAAGAATGTTGCGGTAGGGTGAACTTTTACTATTTTAGGTAAATTTTTTATTTAGATACATCATAATTATATATCCCAGTGTTCATTCTGCGTACACCAAGGCTTTTCAATTTTTATCAGCAAATATATAGTAGAACATTAAATCAGGGCAAAAGTGTCTTTTCTTGTGAAAAAGGTTCAAAATTTTCCTGAAAAGGGTCTTTCCTAATCGAAAAAGGTTTAAAATTAGGCTGAAAAGTTACTTGTCAAAAAAGGTCAAAATCAAACAAAAATTTTTGTTGAAGGATAAAATTTTTAAGTGGTAGGTGCCTACTGAAAGCTGACTATTGATGTTGCTTTGCGAGAACAATTTAATATTGAACAATAATATATTTACTCTGTATTAATAAACGTAATAAATTACATAAAATTTACAATGTTTGCTTTAGGATTTGAGATAAAAGAGTCATGTTGTCCCGTCTTCGGATAGGAAGCGCGGTGACGGAAAACCAAACTTTTTTTCCCAACAAATAATTTTCTGGTGGTACACATTGTGCGCGATTTTACGCACTTTCCAACATTTTTACGCAAAATACATTGACTTTATGCGTACCGTTATTTATTTATTGGGCACTAAAAATGGTCGGAATTTTTTTTCCCCTTCCCCGCAGCATCTAATCCTTAAAAATCTCGTACCGACGAATCTATCCATCCGATCGTCTTAATATTAGCATATTTGGAATCAGCTCGTCAAAACCTACAAGATGACTACCCGTTTTTTCAAATTTTCAGTTTTGTTGGAAAATTTTATTTTCTATTTTCCCGAGGGAAATTTTTCCGGAAAAACTGCTCCCTAAACAGCACGTGGTTTTCGGAAAGAATGTGAACGCGCTTTTCAAAAAAAAATTTCCGACCATTTTTAGTGCCCAAAACGAGGAAACTTCTTTTGGACATCTTCCCTCCACTCGCACAGTTGGTAGAATTTTGATGTCGGATCCCCCTTAAGCAAGACTTTGACACTTTTGACAAGAAAAGACAGTTTTTAGCCTGATTTTGGCAAGAGAAGACCCTTTTTAGCCTGATTTTGACCCATTTTGACAACATAAGACCCTTTTGAGCCTAATTTAAACCCATTTTCACAAGAGAAGACCCTTTAGCGCCTCATTTCGACCCATTTTGACAACATAATGTTAGCCTGATTTTGACCCATTTTGACAAGAAAAGACCCCTTAGAGGTTTTGACCTTTTTTTTCTTGGCAAGAATCCCTTTTTAGGAAAAATGAAAACATTCACACCCTACTTGGCTTCCAAGCGACTTTTAGCAAAAACTGAGTGGATAACTTCCATATTCCGCTCTCAGTCTGCAGAAAAACAAAAGAAAGAATTCAAATATTCAAAAAAAGGAGAAAACTGAATAACAGAGCCTACTTAGTCGTTGAAGAAATTTATGGCATAGAAAACAATCAGAACAATGAAGAGTATTAGGGAGAGTTAATAATCAATAGCGCCACACTAAAGAAGTAATAAACACTTCAAATTTTAATCGACTTTATAGTACCAACGTAATAAAATATTAAGTAGTTTATGGCACGGGTCCGCTCATAAACTAATTAAATCAGATAATGTTCAGTAAGCCTAATAATAATTAAACGAAAACCTTTTGTAAATTGCAACCGAATTTTACGACGTGCAAAAACAACAAGATCTTCATTTTTTGGGCGACAATCCGTCCTTTGGTCAAATATAGTGGTTCTAGGAAAAAGTGATGGCACAGAAAATGCGGACGACGACGGTCTGACATTTTTTCATGAAACGGACAAAATTTTCAGATTCGAAGTATTTTACTTTAAGAACGAAATAAAGCAATCGTTTTCTGAAAAAGACTCAGAATCAGCGAAACCCGTGCCGTTTGGTTCAGTGTTTAAAGGCGAATTGTCACGGCTTTTCGCAAATATCTCGATAACCGTACGTCCTAGGTGGAAAACGTTGAAGTACAAAATTAAAGCTTATTAAATTTCCTACAGATTTTATTTAGTGAGATTTTTTGTAGGACTAAACGTTACTGAGCTACGAGGCGACAAAAACGGGATTTTCAATTTTTACCTCTAAAAGAGGGAAGACTTCATCTAATGAAAACATTTATTTCATGAAAGTTGTAGAGAATTTAATTACCTTTAAAATACATTTCTCAAAAAGCAAATAACGATAAAAAGGATGGGGGTGAATTTAGCAAAATTACGTATTTCTTGATTGGCCTATGGATCTTGAAATGGCCTAAAGTGCGACTTTTTTGATCACCAATTTGCATTAATTTAACATGATGAGCACATAAACTTTCCCGGTAAACAGAATCAAGAAATATGTAATATTGATGAATTTACCCCCACTCCTCCCTATTGATCGTTAATTGCTTTTTGACAATTATGTTTTATAGGCAATTCAGAGGTCAAAATTGAAATTCCCGTTTTTTGTCGCCTCGTAGCTCATATACATATGGTCCTACAAAAAATCTCACTAAATAAAATCGGTAGAAAATTTAATAAGCTTTAATTTTGTACTTATAAGTTTTTTGCCTACGATGTACGGTTTTCGAGATATTAGCGAAAAACCGTGAAAATTTGCCAAAAAAGAAGCCAAACGGCACGGGTTTCAGCTCGGGGGACCAACCCCAACACTCCGGCAAAAAAATACTTCATTTTACCCCCAGGATTTAATATTGATGAATTTACCCCCACTCCTCCCTATTAATCGTTAATTGCTTTTTGACAATTATGTTTTAAAGGCAATTCAGAGGTCAAAATTGAAATTCCCGTTTTTTGTCGCCTCGTAGCTCATATACATATGGTCCTACAAAAAATCTCACTAAATGAAATCTGTAGGAAATTTAATAAGCTTTAATTTTGTACTTATAAGTTTTTTGCCTACGATGTACGGTTTTCGAGATATTAGCGAAAAACCGTGAAAATTTGCCAAAAAAGATGCCAAACGGCACGGGTTTCAGTTCGGGGGACCAACCCCCACACTCCGGCAAAAAAATACTTCATTACCCATTATTGACTAGGTAGTAATTACGATTACCAACATCCTATTTGATATTTTATAAGTAAAAGCATAAAATGAGATTCGTTAAGGCCAATGCCGTATAGAAATTACTCAAAGCGAAGCGAATCGAATTGTAAAATTGTAAATTTATTTTAAATATTTAATTCTTCAAAGTGAACCATGTCGAACATGATTAGAACGGTGAATTACGCTCCGAATTCTATTTCCCCTTACGGCTCCGATTGTTCTAAAACGGGGGAAAAACGTGAATTTTCGGGCCGTCTTTTGTTAACTTTTGGATTTCTAAAATTTCCCAGATAACGACGTAAAGCTAGGGTAAACATGAGGTCTGGACAAATATTGCACAACGAACGGGGTGCCCCCGGCACAGATCACCTCCTATCTCTTTTAATACACCGAGATAAAATGGTACCTAATTTTATGACCTTCTTCAGAAACCTTTTATTTCATTTTCACAAAATTCGGCAAAAATTCGTGTGTGTCAAATTTTAATACGAATTTTCAATATTGGTATACCTAAATGCTATGCGGACATTGTGGATGCAACAACCGAGTACTATCCTGGTTCGGAGATTTGAGTAATGAATGATCACTTACCGGGGGTAGGTTGGCTTTGATAAGAAGGTTTTTTCATCCACTCGTATGGACTTCTTGCTGGAGGAACTCGCTGTTGAATTTGAGACTCTGGAGGTGATTGCTGAGGAAGCGAAACCGGCAAGACGACGGAAGGATCGTCCCAGATTTCGGTGGTCGGTTGCTGTTGCTGATGTTGGAAAACGTGCTGGGTCCAACCGCCTTGTTCTTCGTGCATGCAACTTAAATATTGGTGCTGCCCAGCCGGCTGGTAGCCGCCGTACCAGTTCTGTTTGTACATATTGTATTGCTGGTAGTACATCCTTCGGAACGACACCACTTATAACCGACTTAGTTTTCGACTAAACTTTAAACGTTATAACCTGTCGTTTTTCCTTTTTTCTCCCTTTTCGCTCCCACCCGACTGAAACCACGCCTTCCTGATCCGCCTTTCTATCCCCACTTTAGAGCTAAGCACTCCCACTAGGACACAAAATTCCTCCCATTATTCTCACGCGATATTTTTCCTCTTATAATTTTTAAATTATCCTTTTTAACCTTTTCAGACCGTTTGCATAAATTTTCCTTACAATTTTAAATTTTGCATTCCACACTCCGGGATATCCCTTTAATTTTGCCAACATGAAATACACTCATTAGGTTGGCTTCAAAGTTCAAGTCAATAAAATTGGTTTTTTTGAAGGGTGCAAATAAATGAATTCCCGGCACAACTATTGGCAGCCGAAAAAAAATCGACTTTTTTCAGTTTTCTCGAACTCGACACTTCTACTGCCGGTACAGTGGCCAAAATTTAGGCGAACAAATTTAACCCAAATCGAAAATTTTACAAATCTACAAGTAGGAAATTTATCACCTGTTGTTTTAAAAGTTGTCCGAATACGTTATCTATAATACTTTTGGCTCCAGAGCCAAATATGTATGAAAAAAATATGAATTACCTTCAATTTTTCGATCAAACTTTTGGCTCTGGAGCCAAAGCTATTCGTTGCACCAAGATCGGACTACCCTCATTTTAAAGGTAATTTATCACTTGTTTAATAAATAGTAGTCGGGATTCGCTATCTATAATAGCTTTGGCTCCAGAGCCAAATATGTGTGTAAAACCTAGAATTGCCGTTCACGTTTCGACTTACGTTTTTGGCTCTGGAGCCAAAACTATAATAGATACAGGATTCGGACAACTTTTAAAAGAACAAGCACTAAATTACCTTTAAAATGAGACTAGTCCGAGCTCAATCGGACCGAAAGTTCTCCCACACCGTTGACCGCCGTCAAACCCACCTTAATTGTTTTAATCCTTATCGGTCATAAAACGGAGGTCTATTTTGACCGTCGATTGCTGCCGAACGGCTGGACCGAATTAGACAAATGATTAATGGATTTTTAGGTAATTTTATAGCCTTTCTTTTTTTACTGAACGGCTAAATCGCCAAAACCTATAGTTTTTGAGATATAATCAAAAAACCTCAAAAAGTGCCAAAATTTTGACTTTTTTTTGCAATTTTGACAAGGTTCCGGGCAAAATTTTTGTTGGCAAACTTCAGATTTGTAATCAGTGACCCAAAAAACATAAAATAAGATGGAGATTACGACTGTACCTAATTTTCCCGCTAAATATCCTAAGATGGCTATTTTGTCTTTTTTGGATTTGAGAAAAGAACATCCTAAGTATTTCGTTCCTATTGTAATTTTTAAGGTTTTTATTGTTATTTTTTTATCCGTTGCATTCAAACAATCAAAGAAAAGGTTTGATGTATAATTTTATAACAAAACTTTTACTACCAAGTTTTAAACTTTTTATAACACCTATGTACAGTCTATAGCCATAGGTAAAGCCCATTTCAATGGAAGATAATAATTTATTGGACGTTTTTACGATTTCATTCCCCCATGCGTTTGGGAGCGACAAAACAAAATTCTTTCGATACCTTTTTGGTTTTTAGGTTAGTTGTCGAATGTGGTCAATGCCTAAAATTAGACAATAGTTCGATGATTTTCTCAACACTTATCCGTCTACTTTGACCATCGATGACCAAATGGCTCGTTAGAATTGGACAAATGATTGATGGTTTTGAGAACATTTTACGAGCTTTTATTTTGTACTAAGTGGTCAAGTCGCTGGAACGCAAGTTTTGGGAGATATAAGCAACAAACAACAAAAAGTGCAAAAACTTTGCGATTTTAACTTTCTCAAAGAGAAGTTATTGTATTACCGTCGGATTCGGGTTTTTGGGGAGGGTCTTCCAGACCCCCTAGGGTCAAACTGACTTTTGATCTTTGTCGGACATGACTTTGTCTGTGGTGCCGGCCGTCCGGCCGTCCGTCGCCTTTTTTTATCGGAACACTTCACGGCCACAATTTTCATCCGATTTTCACGAAATTTTCACACGATCTTCCTTTCGTGGTTATCTTGAAAGTGACGAGAGCGATTTTTGAAATTCGACAAAATGGCGGAGATATGTCTGTCTAAAGTTTGCAAAAATGTGCTACGGGCTTTCTACCGGTCCGATCTTCACCAAATTTTAACCAAATAATCTTCACGTGATCCCGATTAAATTTCATTAACTAATTAGGTAATTAATTATGTAATTAGGTAATTATGACTAATTAACTTAATTTTCCCATTTTCATAAAATTGTCACCAAATTCAAGTTATGATTGCAAAAAAATTTTTTTTTCAAAAATTAATTAATTAACTAATTAGGTAATTATATTGAGTTTGAGTGAAATTAGTCCCATTTTCATAAAATTATCACCAAATTAAAGTTATGATTGCATATTTTTTCAAAAATTAATTAATTAATTAATTAACTAATTAGGTAATTATAATGTGTTTAAGTGAAATTAGTCCCATTTCCACAAAATTATCACCAAATTCAAGTTTTAATTTAAAAAAAATTCTCTATAAATTAATTAATTAAATAATTAAATAATTATAATGTGTTTGGGTGAAATTTTTGGATCCCCCGAAATGTGTAGACCTTTGAAAAAGTTCGTGTCTCTGGGCAAGCTCCAGGACCAATACTTTTCTTTGTGTAAATCTTGAATCTTGAATTGGAAATTCTAATAATATGGTATTGTAAGTTAAGGAATGAAAGAAAATTTATGAATTGAGAGCTCTTTGGGCTATAAAATAAATTAAGAAGAGTTGGATAAAACACCTTTATAAAAGCTACAATAATATTGTTTTTAGTTGAGGAATAGATAAAAGGCAGGTGGGAAACGTGAGTTCTAATGAATTCCACGGGATTAGGGTGATGTAGCCCCGTCTCGAGGCACGAAGGCAATAAAATGTTAAAATCTTCAGTCAGTTTCCGTTTAAAAGAGTTTTTTTTATTTATTCAACTTTTTTCCACACTTTCGTGGTATATTGATGATTCATTTATTAATTTTTGTTAATTATTTTATTATTTTTCAATGGACGATCAACATTTAAACCTCAAAATCAACATTTTAAAAGCTAAATTTTCGTCAAAAAACAAAAACAAAAAAAAACCCTCAAAATCAACATTTTAGATGCCTAATTTTCGTCCAAAAACCTCAAAATCAACATTCATTAAGCCAAATTTTCGTCAAAAACCTCGAAATCAAAATTGACAATTTTTCGTCAAAAACCTCTAAATCTTGGTTGTAAGAGATTTGTCAAAAAATCTCAAAATCAACGTTTTAAGTGCAATTTCTTTTGTCAAAAACCTCGAAATTAACATTTATAATTTCCTAATTTTCGTCAAAAAACCTCAAAATCAACTTTAAATTGACAATTTTTCGTCAAAAACCTCCAAATCATGGTTGTAAGACCAATTTTTGTCAAAAATTCTCAAAATCAACGTTTTAAGTGCAATTTCTTTTGTCAAAAACCTCAAAATCAACATTTAAAAAGCCTAATTTTGATCAGAAAAACCTCAAAATCAACATTTAAAAAGCCTAATTTTCGTCCAAAAACCTCGACATCAACATTTAAAAACCCAAATTTTTGTCAAAAACCTCAAAATCAACACTTTTAAAGCCTAATTTTGGTCAAAAAACCTCTAAATCAACATTTATGATGCCTAATTTTCGTCCAAAAACCTCATATTCAACTTACATTTATAAAGCCAAATATTCGTCAAAAAACCTCGAAATCAACATTAATTTGAACATTAAATCAATCACATTGAATTGAATCACATTGAATTAAATCACATTGAATTAAATCACATTGAATTGAATTGAACATTAAATCAACTTTAAATAATTGACAATTTTTTGTCAAAAACCTCAAAATCATGATTATAAGAGCAAATATTTTTGTCAAAAAATCTCAAAATCAACGTTTTAAGTGCAATTTTTTTTGGTCAAAAACCTCAAAATCAACATTTAAAAACCCAAATCTCATCCAAAAACCTCAAAGTTTACATACAAAACTTTGCAAAGGATTTAATTTGTTTAAAAAGCAACTGTAAATAAGTTTGGGAACCTCTGTTTTTGCCAAATAAATTTTACTAAAAGCACCACAGGCGCCCCTTAACTGAAAACCCACCCACACCGTAAGGTCCCAGTCCGCCCCTGATTGTCAGTGTTCTCTTGTTTTACTTTGCATTGCGTCGAATTTTTGACCAAAATGGGAAGCTTGAATATTTATTAACCCGAAATAAACGAGCTAAAGGATCTCTTTTGTTGAATTTATAAGAAAAAGTTCAAAGGTAGCGCATTGTATTTTAAGTTAAGGGTTTTTCTTCGGGAAGAGATTCCCTGATAGAAGAGACAACCGAGCAATAAAACTTACCAAGAAGAATTCCAAGTGCAATAAAACAGGTGGGGTGGCATTCCGTCCATCTTCTCTTCCTTCCTCAGACATGTTACTGGCACCTTTTATTTATTCCTTTGAGAATTTTAATACCCCCTCCTCTCAAAAGAAAAAAAAATTTATCTTTTCCTTCTTTTTTAATAGGTAACACATGCAAGTTACGACTTAAAGAACTTTTTAAGACCAAGGCGCCTCCATTAAAAATGTATTGCATCCATAAATAACCATTTCGTGGGGAGATAAAGATGTGAAAGTTAAAATGTCGCCCTTTTATTGAAGTCCTATAGTTTTACGTTCGTAGGCATACTTTTAAACTTGGATTTGCCCATAACATACTTTTACTATTTGTTGCTTCAGGTTTTGCTGCTCAGAGGCGGACTGGGACCTTAGGGTGTGGGTGGGTTTTCAGATAAGGGGGCGCCCGTTGGGGGGGGGGGCAGAAAATTTTGACAGTAAATTGGCTCTTAGAAAAATATATTCAGCAAAAACAGAGGTTCCCAAACTTTTTCACAGTGCGCCTCCCTTTTAAAAAATTAAAACCTTTGCCCACCTCCCCCCTAAAGTTTTGAATGTTAACTTCGAGGTTTTTGATGATGAATGAAATTTGGGTTTTAAAATGTTGATTTTGAGGTTTTTGAAAAAAAAAAATTGCACTTAAAACGTTGATTTTGAGATTTTTTGACAAAAAAAATTTGCTCTCATAACCATGATTTGGAGGTTTTTGACAAAAAATTGCCAATTTAAAGTTGATTTTGAGGTTTTTTGATCAAAATTAGGTATTTATAAATGTTGATTTTGACGAAAATTTGGCTTTATAAAATGTTGAATATGAGGTGTTAGTACGAAAATTAGGCATCATAAATGTTGATTTTGAGATTTTACTAAAATTAGGTTTTACAAATGTTGACTTTGAGGTTTTTGACGAAAATTTGGCTTTTTAAATGTTGATTTTGAGGTTTTTATACGAAAATTAGGCATCACAAATGTTGATTTTGAGGTTTTTCACGAAAATTTGGCTTTTTAAATGTTGATTTTGAGGTTTTTATACGAAAATTAGGCTTCATAAATGTTCGAGGTTTTTTTTTTTCAACCAAAATTGGGCTTTACAAATGTTGGTTTTGAGGTTTTTGACGAAAATTTGGCTTTATAAATGTTGATTTTGAGGGTTTTTTTGTCGAAAATTAGGCTTTAAAAATGTTGATATTGAGGTTTTTTTGACGAAAATTAGTCTTTAAAAATGTTGATTTTGACGAAAATTTGGCTTGTTAATTTCGAGGTTTTTTGACCAAAATTAGGCTTTTTAAATGTTGATTTTGAGGTTTTTGGACGAAAATTAGGCTTCATAAATTTTGAGTTTGAGGTTTTTTTTTGACGAAAATTAGGTCTGAATCTGTCCATCCCCCCCCCCGGGCCAGTCCGCCCCTGGTGCTGCTAATTTGGTCTATAAATTATCAATCTGAAATTCGGTGATATGGTGGTCTTGAAAAGGGCACTTTTCTGTTTTCAAACAAAATGTCAATTGAACATTCCCTATTTTCCTCCCTTTCGTTCCAGTAGCCCTAATTTGTTTTGCTTCATTTTACGACTTCAGACCCTCTTTTGTTGTTTATGTATGCGGTTAGCTCGAACTTCTGTATGGGACAATGTGATGGAACAATGGAGACTTGAAAGATCATTTTTTGAGTCAAAGACGTAAATCTCAGTTCCCTATCAACTTGAAATTTTTAGGGCTTTTTCTTGATTTGAATTTTAGGATAATCATCGCTCAGGGAGCTGAGAAAACACAATTTATGTGTTTACTTGAGGGTGCACTCATCAAAATTTGGTCAAATAAAAAAAATGTACACTTTAGATATGGGCAAATGTTGAAGACATCCAGTTATAGAATATTAATAAATTGTT